>JAPMOR010080612.1:464817-497083 GCA_026543865.1 Argiope aurantia | reverse complement strand
TTTTTTTTTTTTTTTTTTTTTTTTTTTTTTTTTTTTTTTTTTTGCCTTGAGATATCTCTAAAAGATGGAATGTGGAAGCAGAGAGCTGAAATTAAATTAAAATTGGAGAAATCGATACAATATTTGTAATTGTGGTATTCTATTATTGAGTTATAGAGTATTTAAGTGAAGCAGGAATGTCTCTCAAAAATAACAGATGAGGGTCAGTCACCTTTTATGACATATTTAGAGGTAATGAATTTTTCAGATAGATAAACATTCGCGAAATTATTTTAGTGTTTGGAGTTGGAGACTTCTTTGAGGTCTTTTCCTGTAAATAATTTGTAGAAATCTCTTACGAAAACAGAAACGGGAAAGACAAACAACCATTGACGAAATAACTCTCCTGAGGGTCTGCTCTCCTAATTATTTTGAATACATAGATTTCCATTTTTTACACTTAATACAAAAAAAATTATAATAATCGTTAAAAATCCTATTTCGAGTTTATGAAGGATTAAGCTTTATACATCCTTGAATAAAAACAAAAAACAATTTTCAAATTATGTATTATTTGTTATTAAAAGATGCCACAACAAACCATGTTATTATCGAGACGTAAAATGCCAGTTCATTTATCTTCTATATTTCTCATTATTATAATTTCATTGTTTCATTCTTCTTGTAAACTACACGGGGGCTAAACAGATGAAATCGACTTGAACTTCAAGACAACAATGTAATCTATCGTTTTGTATTAAGTAAAAGGATATTTTTAATTGCCCAAATTCAAGAAAAATTCCCATAACTATTAAATTGACATCATTAAATGGACACTTTTTTTAAATTTTTTAGGTGCTAACTATTTTACAGTATTAATTACTAATAAAACTCCAATATATATTAATATTATTCCACAATTAATTTTGTGCAATAATATTTTCAAAATTTATCACAATGAAAAGGAAATATTCATCTTGTTTTAAATTAGTTAAAATACTGATTAAAATTTCAGAAAAATCTATCCGAGTTCCACTTCATCAATCTCCAAGTTATTTATGTATCATATTTAGTAATTGCATATCAAATGGGCTGATTTGTAGAACTTTAATACACATTCATCTTTATTATAAATAAAGAATACAATGTTGGATGTTTCTTTATTTACATTACATTTAATACAGGTCCCATGACATCATCGCGTTATTAATAATGTAAACATGTGATTCATCTGTCTTATAAATTTCACAAAATTGTATCCACTTTTTTTTTATCCATCTCGTAAACTTTAAAGATATTAAATAAAATCTTTCTTCTTTAACTTTCAACAATAAAAAAATATACTGTTACAAACCTGCAAATCGGCTTCCCAGCATAGTTTGTTCCATCATTGGAAAGAAAGTTTTACAGTCATCTGAATGGGACTAGCGCGTCGGAGGTCCCAGAGCTTGGCGACAAACTTGGCGACCATTTGGAGACTTTGGCGCCAAAATAGATAATACCCGAAACTTCGAGAATTTTCCTGATCCGTCCAGTAGAAAACGAGATACGCCTCGAACGTTCCTGATTGGTTGAGAGGCTTCTAGCCCCGCCTCCTGAGACCTATAAAAGGGCCCACCGCTGCCAGAGCAAGCAAGCCAGTAGTCAGAGTGGACGGAGTGGTCGAAGAAGAGTAAGCGGAATCGTCGGAGCGAAGTCAGTAATCCGAGCCAGAGTCGGAGAAGTAGAAGACGGAGGAGTCGGAAGCGACTGAGGCAAGCTAGTGCTGAACTGAGCTGTGCGCTACTGTCTGCAGTAGATTCTGGTTGTATGCTACACGTCTCGGGTGAAGATAATCGTCTTCTGTGCTGTATATAGTTGTCGCTTTGTGCTGTCCTGTGTGTCTTCGTGTAAATAAACGTCGTTGTTTTTATTCTACTTCTGCCTACTTATTGAGCGTTCTCCACACCATATAATTTCCACTATCCAAACGAACCCCGGTAAAGAAAATTTTGCAACAATACGATTACGTAGCTTATCAAACAATGAAAACGATAAGAACTTCTTTTGCTGGATATTAGGTAAAAAAAAATACTTTTTAAAAATTTCCAAAATTTAGTTAAAAAGAATTCTCTCGACTATTAAATTACCATCATTAAAATGACATTTTTTTAAATTTCAAAATGGTGTAACATTTATATTTATACTGTAATATTTTTGGGAAACGATAAAAATCAGCCTCGCATTTAACAGCTGACATTTTAATTAAAATTTTAATTAATTAAAATTCTAATTAAAATATCAAAAAATGGATCCAAGGTGCACATACACATCCTTCATGGTATACACATGTTAAATTTGGTAGCTGTAAAACAAAACGGTCCAGATCTGTACGGTCACATACACACGCATTCATCTTTATTATTAGTATAAATAAGAAAACGTGGAGCTATTTTACCTCAGTTTTAGCACTTTTTTGTTTCTTTTCAGAAACTACAAACTAGAGTTTAATTTTTCAAACGATATAAATTTATTCTTTGATGTTTTATTATATCTAAAATAACAAATTCTGAAAAACTGACTAGCAAACTAAGTAAATTGACTTACGGAAGCTTAAAATAAAAAATAATATGATAAATACGAAAATATTGATTTCTTTAGTAGCGTTAATGCTCCTTTCGCGTGCGAAGCTAAAAACACACGGAAATAACTCGTGCCCAACGATGAAACTTTAGGGAGCTAAAAAAAAAAAATCTTGATTTCTTTTATTCACTTGATTTCCATCCTCGTAGATTGCATATTTATTAGAGTGTTCTTGTTCTTTTTTGATAACTTGTTATTCGTGATATGAAAAATATTCTTTTTATTAGAAAGGCGAACGCAAACTTTTTTTTCATTTGTTGAAAAACAAATGCATTGGATCAGCTGTAAAAGATCAATTTAGTAGGCTTTTAAAATAAACACAGATTAAAAAACTGTTTGTCAACGTCTTTAGGTAATCACTTTAAAACTTCGAGCAATGCAATGATAAACGGAAAATCTATTTTAATTAAAATATTGTTGAGCGCCAAATGCATGTTCTAAAAAGAAAATATTAAGCGAATCGTTTGTGGAATATTTAAAAATATAATTCTATAATTTACGACTTTTTGAAATTTCTTTAAAAATTCTTTGAAATAAGTTATCAGTTACTTTCTAGTATTTGTTGAAGAATTTGGTCATTTAAAAATATTTACATTAGTGTTGAGAATATAACAGATTTTAAACATTGAATTTGTATAAACGAGAAAATCTTACAAATTCAAATACATTTTTGTATTGGTTTGCATGATTTGTAGATATTGTATAAGAGAAATATCTTAAAGCTTGGATTTGATTAGCATATTGTTACAAATTTGTAATATTACTACCCAGCACTGTTAGTTCAATCACTGGAAAGACCGTTTTACGATCAGCTCTATTCGATGCTTCCGATGCCGGATCAGTGACTTCTGAGCTTGGTAACAAATTTGGCGACTGGCGATAAAATAGATAATATTGGAATCTTCCAGAATTTTAGTGATAGAGTCAATAGGAACCTAGATATGCCTGATTGTTCCAGAACCTTCTCCGCCCATCTCTGTAAACTATAAAAGGCCGGCAGTCTCAAGTCGAAGTGAGTCGTGAAAAGAGCCGTGTATTGAATTTTGGAAATCAACAGCGAATTAGTTGGATTAGTCCGGCGAAGCATAGGTGTTGAGTGAAGCTCAAGTGATTGCTGAATTGAACTGTGTGAGTCCTGGTGTTTATTGTAGAAGCAGCATTGAGTCGTGTGTGGAGTAGCCGGCCGTGTGATAGTGAGTCTGCAGTTGGGTACAGCTAAAGTAGGGATCTGACGTTTGGAAAGACCGTAGAGTAAAGCTACGTAAATTCCATCCTCCTGCTGAATTCTGTCTGGCCGCTTTGTGTGTTGTGGTTGTTATTACTACCGATTACTACTTGTGGGCTACTATTTATTGTAGTGTGCTGCATGTGTTCGTCTCGGATGTGTATTTGTTGTCTTTGTATTCGTGTTAATAAAAATCGTCGTCTGTTATTAAAGGACTGTTTCTTCATCGATCAACAAATTAGAAAAGAACTCCGAAGTTCCGTAATAATATTGTAATGTAAAGGGCAAAGAATTTATTATTTGATTATATTCTGAACTGTTAAATATTTTTATATAACTTTACATATATATGGTAAGAATTCTTACATTGAATTTCTGTCCAAATTTATCCCTTTCTTTTCAATTTACAGAATGTAAGTTACATCTATTCTATGTATGAAAATGCTTGCAAGTCGCAAGATTTGCGATAAATTCGTGTTAGAGGCATGAAACTAACATAAAAATATTTGGTTTTCATTTAAATAAATTTTTATGTTGAAAACAAGATATAAAATATCTAACTTTTTATAATTTAAATATCATATTCTTATTAAAAACATACGATATTTTTCACGATTTTTACATTATGGATATTTATCAATTTATAGTTAATCTTTTCAGCTTTCTTTTCCATATAAATATTTTTAAAATGCAACTGAAATTAAATAAAGTAGTATTTAAGCAATAAGCAAAGTAATTTAAAGTATTTAAAGTAATAAGCAAAGCTAAAGAACCTGTTTCGAATTGCAACCATTGGACTTATTTCATAATTTTTGTTTTCTCGCATTTAAAGTACATAAAAAGAAGGTATCTTAACAGTCAAAAATTTCCAAGCTCGATTGTTTGAGGATTCTACATGTTTCAAACCTCCCTAATAAAAAAAAAAAATTAAAAAAATTGTTTTTGCAATTTTGTTTATCTGTGAACACGATAATTTATTTGAGCTAGACAGATAAAATTTGGTACGTGGATTTAGCCATGGATTCATTCAGAGGAATTCTGTCTGCACGGTAATTACAAAACAACTAGAGCTCTATGGATCAAATTTAATACACAGATTTAGCTTCTAAAGTGTAAAATGTGTCAATTTTTACTTAAATATATCCACGCTTTGATCATCTGCATGTCTACTTTCACAAGCATACAAACGCAATAGCTCAAAAATCCAAAGACGTAAAAATATGAAATTTGGTATGTGATTTTGAAGCTACAATTTGCGTTATGTGTCAAATTTTGGTTTCAATTGCTCGGAGAAAAAAATGAGACCTAAGGTTTTTTGATACTTGTGTATTAACCACGTGCTACTGATTTATCGCTAAAACTCTCACTCTGATAGGCTACTTGTAAACTATTGTTCACCAATGACATAAGATAATGATACATAATTCCATATATAAGAGAATATGTGATAAAATTTAGTGTAGGCCACTTTGCTGGTTTCTTCAAATGCAAGTTGGTGACTTCCAAACAAGTTTACAACGATGTGATCGCCTACCACATAGCACTATCGAATTTCGGCGGAAATCCCAAATCGTTATTTCATTGTATTTTCCTTAAAGACGAAAACATTCCTCTTTTAGAAAAACATTTAAAAAAACATTCTTCTTCCCTCAATGCAAACGTATCACATCGATTACATCAATTTTTATTTTAGATGAAAGTTTATGACCATTAAACTCATTCGTATTTTGAGAAGTTATTCAGCAATTAAAAAGTATGTCTCTCAGATGCATTCTAGGAAACAGCTTATAATAAAACACCATTCATCTCTGACGGTAAAAATAAAAACATTTATAATTGAAAGGAATGAAAAAGACGTTTAAATAGTACGAGCTCCATACATGTGACTATCTGATTAAAACTCATCATTAATTAAAATGCAATGGACAATATCCGTTTCAATTAATTTCATTGGATTTATTCAAATTCTAAAAAAATTATATATAATTCTCTGCCATGGAATTTGAGACTAATTTATTTCTGAGAAGAATTATAAGTATGCAATTAAATTTCATCATACAACATTAATTGCAGATTGTCTTTTAGAGAATTTCAATCTCATATTATTATTCAGTTTAATCATGGAATAATTTTGCTTTGACGTTTACGTATTTTTAACCCATAATTATTTATTACGCGTATCATTGTAAGAATTAAATTTTACATTTTTAAATGTTACTCAAACGTTTTAATTTGGCATTTCGATTCTAATTCAAAAAAAAAAAATTGTGAGCATGTATTTTTATGGTGTAATTTATGCTCATATATTCTCTCTGTGCCTATTGTAATTGCCTGATTTCTCTTTATTTCTCAAAATTAAGAAAAAGATGAAGTTAAATTGCAAAAGATTCGATTTGGCAGAGAAACGGAATTACGTATTTGTTGGCTCAAGACAGTGCGTATTATTAGGCCCCTTTATAACTAAGTAGTAAATATAATTTCGCATTTAGCCAAGAATAATATTTTCATAATTGAAATAAATGCTGAATAATAACACTTTTTAACTGAACTGAACTAATTACATCTGAAAGCAGCATATTTTTAATTAACTCGCATTCTAATTATTCGTTTATTTTAATTTTTACACAAATGTATATTTTTATTTATTTTAATTAGGTATATCATCGAAAAATAGCTAAAATATTAAAATTTTTGACGCCTTAGCCACAACTATTGGCTGAAGATTTTCCTTACACATGAAAAGTACTTAATTGTCATGTTAGACTATAAATAACTTCAAAAATCATAAGTTGCAAAATTGTTATTTTACGGAACTTGATAAGTGAGATATAGCACAGCTAATTATATGAATAGTTAATATTCCAATAAACTATAATTATATACATAAAATTCAATTTAATTAATATATATATTAATAATTCAATGAAAATAGATATTATAAATCTAATATTTCCTAAAATTTGTAATTTTTTTCATAGATTTATTTATTTTGCAGCTAGGATTTTATATTTTTAATATGAATTTATGTTTTTAATTTAACCTCTCTGCGGGTCATCTTCAGCTAAGCGGCTCGTAAAGTGGTTGTTTAGTTGGAAATCTTCCGTTGTATTTGTAAATGCCACTTTTCCTAAAAGAAAACCCAAATAAAGTCGCAATAATCGATTTTATCTTCCCTTTTCTAGAGCAATTCTATTAATAGATATGAGAAGTTTCGTCAACAGCGTAATGGGTAAAAATAAAAAAAAAATGTTGAAAAGTTTAAAAAGGAAATTTGAAGAAAGAATTGTTACGATGAAAGTTTTTGAATTATTCTTCAAAAAAAAAAAAAAAAACTCATGATTTCTCATAAATGTCACAACATACTTCCGATGCGTTTAATTATTAATTTGACAGAGCAACTTAAAATTGATCATTTAGCTTTTAGTGCATTTCCATTTATTTCGAAATAAACAAATCATAGATTCCTTAAAAATTAAAATTCGAATTTCGGTCAAAGGGGAAAAAAAATATTAACTCGTACAACTCAACTTGAACGGCGAGAATATATAGAATGGGTGCGAAGTCTTGCCCTAACTGCAAAAAATAAATGTAAACTAGCTTAAGTAGTTCCCCCAAAACGTTCGAGCATACTTTTTAATAAAGATGTTATCCCAGACAAAATTTTGTATGGTAATGACGTACAATAGTTAGAAAGTATAAACATTTGGCTTGAATTTAGAAATTCTATTGAATCTATCGTGTGATCCTTGGCGAGTTATTTGGCGATTCATTCCTAGCATACGGTTAATAATATCCGAAAATCGAATTTGTGGTTCAGAAGCGTTTTTCTCAGCCAACTGAAACCAAAATTTAACACAGGTCTGCCATTAAAGTCGCAAACATGCATAACAAATTTGATATATTTAAGTCATTGCGTTTTTGAATTATCACGTTGATTTGTTCCTGAAAGTACAGACTGACAGAAAGTCAACCTGTAGTTAGATTTGGCTCAAAATTTGATAGATGTCTATAATATAGATGTCAAATCTGTGTACCAAATTGTATCTATCTAGCTTTCTTAGTTTTGTAGCTATAGTACTAACTAATATTCGAATGACCGAACAGACATACTTCCTCTGAATAGATTTTTGTTCACAATTTGAGAGAAATCTATACAATTGGTGTAAAAATATACTAAATTTCATCCACCTAGCTCAGAGCGTTTTTGTGTTATCTTTCTTTGAGTTATCTTGAGTTATTTTTCTTACAGATAGATAGACATACAGACACTTTTTAAAAATGTATTTTTCATATTCATGGAGGTCTAAAAAGTGTAGGGTTATCAAAGTCACTAATACGAATTTTTTTTTGAAGATTAAAATATTTTCTCCGTACTTCATATAGGAGACTGTAAAAGATTATTACAATTTGGCGTATGGTTATTTGAATATATTTTAAAATTTTAATAAAGCCATTTTGGCTAGTAAATTTCACTTTGAGAATCCTCGGTTGCTTGAAAAATGCCAAGATAGTATTCCATTCTCTGACGAATATTATCCATTATATCGACTGCCAATTAGACACAACATTTGTAACCCTAACTTTGAGTGTATTAATATTTTCAATTGGTGTTGCAAATTTTCTGTCCTTTATGTAACTTCAAAATGATAGAGAACAATTAAGGCCAATTTAAATTTATGGAACTAAAGAATATATTGAACTTCTTCCTTCGTTGATGCATTTTGATAAAAATCGAATGTAATATCACTGCTTCTGCATTAGTTGAGCTATCTGTAGAATTGAAAAAATTTCAAAAACACGGCTGTCTTAAAATAAAACATTTTACTTTCAAAGATTGTTTCATAAAAAAAAATTTATCAGGGAATAATTTTAGATCATCTTGTAATCTTATTCCAATAATTTTTAATAATTTGGCCAAAAATATATAATTTTCACTCATATTATGACTCTTTCTTCAAAAAACTATTTACTTGTTGATTGAAGTAGCAAAACTGCCGAGAAATTCCATTTTCTAGAACAAGCTTTCTTCGCTCAAACCACCCCCGCCTGGATGCTAACAAGTAAATCAATAACATTTCGTTCTCTGGAAAGCGTTGGTAAAACTTGTTTTCTTGGAGATTTGGTTTCCGTATTTCTAAAGGGGAAAAATTCCTAAAACAATTTTGACATAACGTTTTCCAATAGCTATGAACGTTTTCATAATATATCAAGAGGAAATATGATCTTCTAAGCTGGAGGTTTTTTTCTGACATTCTATTCTTGAAATCATTTCTATCCAATTATCTATTTATTGTTGAAACCATCCAATTATCTGTTTTAGAAAATATCGTGAGCGTAGTTTCGTTCACCAGCTTTTAAGGGATAAACAATTTATTTTAGATTCAAAAAAGTATCGTTTTGTCTGGAAAAAATGGATAATTTTTCTTGTTATTGCTTTATAATGGAATAATAAATCAGATAAAATGAACCTTGTTACTTCTGCTCACGTAAAAAGATTTTTTCCACAGTATTATTTTATTTTGAGACATATTTTTAGTATCAATTTTCTTTCAGGTATTATATCACATGAATCAATCTCTTGGGATTTTTTTTTACGTTTTGAAGTATTTGTAAATTAAAATACTTTTTTATCTTCCCAGCAATTCAAAATTTAATCTTGAAATTTGTAAACATCAATTTAATAAAAACAGAAATACAGTGAATCAAAAAAAAATTTAGCCAGTTTTTTTTAATATAATGTTTTGTTTTCCTTTTCCAATTCAAAAAGCATTAATGTATAAATATAAAATTACCAGTTTTAGAATGATATTTTGAGAGTAATTTTTTAATGTCTGTACAGCAAACGGGTTTTTTAGGGCACTAACTTTCTTAGGTATCAATTTTTCTACAGGAAGAAGAAATGGTTAGCACATTCGTATCATAAAGTCTTTATTATGTAATGTCTTCTTATATAAAATCTCTTCGTGCGTCAGATTTTTAATATAATTTTTGAAAATATTATTTACTGTTGTCATTTGCAAGAAACATTTCCATCATAATGTCACAGTTTCCAAAAAGTCCTTCAATACTGCCTGCTTTTTATCAAGTGACATCAATCACTGAAATTTTCGATTGAATGCAATGGTAAATCCAAATTGCCATACTGATGAATAATTTAAAAATAGTTAATTTTCGATCATTCTTCTGTAAAAACTATTACTATTAACATCATCCTGTTAATATGAAGCAAAAAAATTTATTCGGTGATTTTAAATATCGTCCAAATACGAAAAGTGAAGAATAGAATAGAAATAAAAAACATCATAGAGCAAAGTTAGTATTAATATGACAGTTTAAGATCCAGATTATAAGGTGGATAAATTGTATACCTTCAAACTCTGAATTTTTTAAATCACTCGAAACTTGTAAGGTCTTAGATTGTCCTTCTGGGGTGGAGATATCCCTAGTGGAGACTTTCCAATATACTCGAAACAGGTATTTCTTTTTTAAGGTATTGAATAAGTATCTAAATTTTCTCATTAAAGAGAAAGCTTGGGTGGTAGGACCTAAAATTGACTTTCTGTATTTTATAATCGATCTTCTTGAAAAAGAATTAATTTAGTTTTACGCACGTATCTGTATAATGAAATTATATATAATCCTTCTTTAGTCACAATATCTAATACATTCGTACTATGGTACTGTTAATATTATAAAGTTTTTTAAGCAATAATTAGACAAATATGCAAAACCTTCGAAACAAAAATTGTATCTTTATCAAGTAAAATTTTCTTTTTCACCTCGCTGAGAGATGATAACTATTTAGTGAGAATTTTTAATGCTGGGGAATATTTCGCAAAGTTGGTGACAAGATCCTGCCTTATTTTTAATTTTAGCCCATTAATGTGATTAACGAAAGAATCAATCATATGAGGGCGATTCTTTAATAGCGTTGAGGTGCAAAAATCCTCTCATTACTTTATTCATTCTTTCTTCTTTGGTCATTCATATCTTTCTACTTACTAAAAGCTTATGTTAATATTATCTGTAAGCAATTATTACCACAAGTCAATGAAGAATCCGACAAAAGTTTAGATTGCATTGTCTCACTATAGTTACCAATTGTAACATGTTTATTCTACTAACCATATTTGGTAAAATAGGTAATTTTTTATTATTCTACAATGAAATATTATAAATTTATCAAAATATTCTGGCTTAATTCAAAACTTGTCTTACTTTCAGACGCTTTTATATTTTGCTCCATTACTTTATTTTGAATCTTTCATTGCTTAAATGAGAATTTTAAAACTGAAATAAGTCAAGCTATGTCTCAGGTGTATAGGTGTTCAAAAAAACAAAATTCCTTGTCTAGTCTTTACTCCTGTTTTCAGCATATTGTATTTATACTGACTCAAAACCGTATTTAAACTGTGATAATTTAAAAGCATTTGAGATGAATATTTCTCAGTACAAAAATATTTATTAATCTACTACTTTTAAATGTATTGATAAAATCAGAGCATTTGAAAAAATATTAGCTCTGTAAAATGGTTTTTATGGGATATGTAATAAAAAACGAATTTGATTTTAATATTTTAATAGACTGAATAAGAAAAAATTTGCTCAAATATTTTGAAAACCTTTGTCCTCATCTTTGAGTTAAGTTCAGCCCTAAGTACAGTTTCTTCATCGACTTAAACGTTTCCAAAGATCAATAATTTTTAGAAATTATGTTTTTTAGATACCATGTATTCATTGAATAAATTGAAATTAATTTTTTAAACGACGTTTTTTAATTTCTACACAAAACTATCCACCAAATCATCCAATCAATGTAAATATATCCCCTAATTCACTTAAAAAATTGAAACGCAAGCTATACTAAAAAAGTTATAATCCTTGTATTTTTCTTTAAATAATTTAATTTATAAAATCCATTTATGAATTACTTTTAAAATTATGTGGGTGAAAATTTTTGAGGTTTTTTTTATGTTTGGGTTTTGAATATATTTTAAAAATATCATTAATTCTGCAAAATTAATAATATTTTTTTAACCGAGCTGCGTCTTAATACTCAATGGCTTTTGAATTCTGAGAAATTATATTTAAAATAAAATCGATAAAGAATAATAAAAATTATGGCTTATATCATTTTGATGTAATCAGGCACCCAGATATGTTAAACGTTTGCTTATATGAAAGGTAAACGATTCAAAAGCAGCAGTTATATTTTCAGACTTTTTTTTTTGTAAATTCTGTTTATTATTTAATTATTTATAATTTTTTATTCTATATTTTTCGTGTTCTTTTATTTTCACAGTATTATACGTCATTCAGAATATCAGAGAACATCGTAGAGATATCATATAATATTTTATACTAATTGGAAAGGTAACTATGTGCAATCGAAAATAATCAATCAATCAATCGACAAACGTTTTGATTTTTCCAATTAAATTAATTCGATTTCTTTATATGTCTTTCTCCAAATTTCTCATCGGCTAAAATACTTAGCATCTATTTACCATTTATGTTCATCAAAATCATGTAATCAGAAAAATGAAGACTAAAATTTGCCCTTGAAAAAAAAATAGTAATATTTTTTTTATTTAAATTAATACTTGTATTAAGAATATAGTTACTGAAAACAAATTTAGTAACTTTCCTTTAAATATATACTTCCATACCCACAAAAATGTATTCACATGATTTATGTGTAATATCAGTCAACAATAGATGTGATTGTTCATGAAATAAATATAAATAAATAAAATAATTCACGTGATTCTTCATTTCATAGTTAATTTCATAATTATCCGTTATAGATAATTTTCTGAAATCCCTCAGAATTACGACCCAATCGTATAATCCCTTACTGTAATGTGACTCGTATTACCTGAATTATGCTAAATGGCATTCCCAAAATAGCCAATATACGCGCCAAATACTTTTGAGTAGTTGAATTAGTTTCAAACGCGTCTGTAAAACTCATTTCCTTCTAAACATACCTGTTAGGGCAGTGAAGCCCAAAACAAAGCTCAAAGTATGTGAACTAGTCTATTTTCATTGCTTTCTTTCCGAAAATAAACAAAAGTTTTCTTTTTTATTTGTTCTTATAGAAATTTATTTACTAGTTTGTTTTATTTCTTATAAATAAAAACTATTTCGTTTATAAGAAATAAGTATATCTGAAGGACTTTAACTAAAAGGGAATAATTCACAATAATTTTGCATTTTTAAAAAATATCTAAATATCCATAATTTTGAAACTGTATTGGATTGATTTTACTTAATGCTGCCCTGAGTTCAGATTTCAACTTTAATTTCTGCAAAACCACAGAACATGTTTTGTGGTGATTTTTACTTAGTTAATATCTTTTTATTCCAAAAAGCGTGTATTTTATACGTTCCTAAGGTCTACACTTTTATTTTCGATGAAGTGTTACAGGTTGTCGCGAGTATCATACATGAAACTAAGATTAATTGTTTGTACTCTATTCCAAAAAAATATTTATACTAAGGAATGTATTCAGTAGTCTTTCAAAAACGTGACAATTAGTCGTATTTAGCTCTTATAAGCAAGCATCAGTTGTTTCCCAACAAAACTAAAGTAATATTGCAAGCAGTGCAATGATATGCATGGAAATCATATGCTGGGAAATTAATTATTTTTTGAAAAGATGGATTATTTTATTACTTTGATTTATTTTCATCGCTCATACCAGGAGATTCTTCAGTTTCATTTCATCCTTTCATCTCTTAGATTATTCTGATTATAGAAATCCATATTATTCGTATTGCTATACATAGTTATCATTCTTATTCAAGAGAGAAATCTGTCATAAGAACTAGTACGTAAATTATTATAACAAGATAAAATGTTTCTAATATAGACTCTGGCAGACTTATTTTTTTCCAACTAAGAAAACGATGTTTACTTTCATCAATTTTTATCTGCCTCGAGCACGCACATAAAGCAGACTGTTTCTCTTGTGTGTACTGAAAATTTTTTTGTATATAAGCTCTAGAAACTGTTGTAAAGATATTATCTTTGGTCTTTTCCCTTCAAGTCTTGTCATCGACATTCAGAAATAGACATAGTCAAAAACAAATCGTTAAGAGCCAACTCTGCTCTCTTTAACTTACCTGCCGACAGAGGGCACTGTTGTTTGTTGTCGTTTTGCCGCAACTCCTGTTAGCAACACGGCTAAGAAAATCTTGATCCACAGACTGGACTGCTAATACTTTTCGGGTCTTTTCAAGAATAATTTTAACTATACAATCTCTATCCACTTACATTGAGTAGATATTCTAAATTTCCAAAGAAAAACTTTGAATTTTTTCCGAAATCGTCTGCCGAAAAGTTCATTCAATGGAATTCCTGCAAGAAATCGGGTCGAGGCTTAACCATCTGCTGTAGTATTGATTAGTCAGGACGAAATTCGAAATGGTGTTTTTTATTCATTAAAGAGACGATATCTTACATGAATCCATGCTACGGAAATTCAGGTAAGCTGAAATTGTTATGAATATTCATTTATAAAACATGTTCAAATTAACTACACCACGATTGAACTGTCAACTACAAAATTTTTACTGTCCTTACTTATTCTAAGAATGAATATTATTTATTTGTTTACATTTTTGGAGAATTTTCTAAAAAATAAAATGAAAGGCTGTATCGTATCTTTAATTTATATCAGTTTGTTGTTTTAAAAGGAAAAAGCATTCGAAGTATGATCATTAAAAGAAGTCATCGCCTTGTTCCAAGAAATTCTTTGTTTTACAAACATTGGAGAGTTGAAAACAAAACTTAATGAACTGAAAATGACAAAATATTTTTCACAATTCATTCTTATTATCTTTCAATTCTGCAAATTGCCTATATTTTGTAACTGAGTCATAGTTCTTGTTACACGGGTGCATGATGTCATCAACATTCTGAATTTAAAAATGTTTTTAAAGACTTAATAGATTAATGCTTCACTTTTTAAAGACTTAACCCGAAACTAAGTAGTAACTGATAGATAAATTTAGTTATTCACTATTTTAAAAACATTTTTCTCAGCAGGCAAATCAAATAAAAAAATTTTGAATAGGCACGGAGCATTTCTTTTTTCATTTGAGAAAATCTAAAGAGTCATATATTTCAAATTATAAATGTTGGAAATTTTTATAAATATAGGAATTATCTATTTAAAAAATAACACATCTATAAATGCATTTCAAATGGAATAAAATTTAATAATATTTTCTCAAGAAAAACGATTTTTTATGAAACTAAGTATATAAGACAATCGATGTTTGATTGTCTGGTTCTTTTTTTTTCTCTTCGCTTTCCTAAATTATATGAGAAAAATAGCAATCTGCTGATGAATACGAAATAGAAAAATACATTTATAAATTAGAAGATTTTCAGTGAATAATTTCAACAGAAATTGAAATCAATTTCTCGTATATTTAGTTTAAAATAAAGAGGAAATTTTTTTAGTAATAATTTTGTAATATAATTTTGGAATTTTATGTATAATTTTTTTTCATGGTGATGCAACCACGTACAAGCAGGGAAGCATGCGATAAAGGTTTCAAGCAAGTTATTCGAATTATTTTGCAGGCAAAAAAATTGGAAACAAAAGAATTATTAATAGCAAAAGACCAAACGATAACAAACATAGCCCCAAAAAGCAGGAAAGATTTTATTTATAAAAAAAGGTTCAGCATTCTTTAAAATTAAGAAATGAGAGATATGATTTCTGTTAATGTTTTTAATATTTAAAATATAATGCTTCATCTCAATAATCATAAAGTACTGAGAAAAATTAATTAGAACTTTCTTCCTTATTAATAAATACATTCCAAGTTATAAATCGGTATTTTATCATATATGTTAAATTAAATAATGAGCGAACGATATTTAATTGATCCGAATGTTGGAAAAATATGTGCCTTTCTCCACTTCGCTTTGCTTTTGAAGAATACAGCAACAGGCCGCCATAAAAATAGGATGATTTATTTTCTTGCAAATAATGCCAGAGCTTTTATTCCATGATTTGCCTGAGCTACATGACTCATATATAATAATATTTGAAATATTAGTAGCATGGTAATATCAATAACGAAATATTTTGTTTCATATCTTTTATGGGTTAGATATGAAATCGATTTTATACCATAATGTTCTGCTCATTAAATAGATTTCATTAATAGATTTCAGAAGTATACAAAAGAATTTTAACTAGGGATTTTTGTTTCATTTCCATTTTGAAAATTCAAACAAAAAAAAAATCTCACTCATAAATTACAATACGATACTCGTAAGAATAAAAAATATAACCTTTTTTGTAGACATAACGCTTTTATATAGCAAAATAACTGATCAATGTATTTTTTTAATAAAACGAGATATCAAAGTTTGATTCTGTTTCACTTAACTCAATTTATATATAAGTAATTATATAAATTACTTGAAAAAAAACTGTATGAATTACTTACAATGAAAGTAATTATACTTCTATTGTTAGTAAGAAACTGTAAACTATTTCTAAACTTTCCAGTTTCCATGTAAATTATGTAAAATTTCATTTTCGGCTATGGCATTTTTTTTTTGTTCATTTTCGCCTAGATAGGATAGCCGTTCTAGGAATTCTCTTAGCTAGATAGAAAATTCTCTAAAAAAAATTTTTACTTTCATGGAACAAACAAACTATTTTTAACTAATATAATATTAAATTTTTTTATTCATTTAGATTAAAATGGTGAATAAGGCATGAATGTCTAAAATCTAATTGCAAGCTAACGCTTCGTTCTTTATTAAAAGGAAGAACTGAAAATATAAATTAAATCTATTGTGTCATTTATTTTCAAATCGCTCATTTTCTGCTGAAAATGCGTTTTAATAGATTATAAGCCTACCAGTTCTTTGATACATCTCAATGGAATTCATTTTCCAATAAGTACTTTTGAATATACGTGTCCATTAGAAGCTAAACCAGCACGTCCCATACCATACTCTTAGAATAATAGATGAATCGAAACAATAAATATTCTAATAGTATCGGATGTTACAATTTCAACTGAAAATGTCATTAATTTTTAAGCAACTCATTTTGTTCTTTTTTTAAGTATTTGTTGAAATTTTGCAGCTTTCAAAAGGCAGCATATAATCGCTTTCTTTCAAATTTTTAAGTTTTCTTGTCAATTATTCAAACACAATATTGCTTTCAAAAACTACTTTTAGAATGTGATTAATTGCATTTGAAAATAACTTCCTTCTTTAACTTTTTGTGTGTCTTTAAACTTCATGATAGATAACTGCAGGACCATACGCAAAATTGTTCGAAATCCCTTAACCAATGCAGAGGGGCTGGAGAATATTATTTTTACCTAAATAGGTCTGGAGGATTTTCAGACGATACGACCCATTTATCAAGTGAAAAATTCAAATAAAATACGTGGAGATTTTACGGAGCGCTTTCATGATAGACTGGCCATTTATGAAATCCCCTAAAGGAAAACACATAATGTCAGAACCGATTATGCACCGAAATAAAATGGTTGATTTCGGTACATAAATCGAACTATCCAAAATTTTTTGGGACGTTATTTTTCGACATCTTAGCCTACTTGATCAGTCTATTATTACTTTATTTGCATATAGCGTCCTAAAAAGCATTCAGGTGTATCAATGTTGGTAAAGCTCGGAGTACTACACCTCTCTGGTTGTAATTATACCATTAATTAATAACGAAACACATTTAAATTTTTAAAGAAACTTTCTATTCTAAATTTAGTTCCAATTATTTTTTTAAGCTTTTGAAAGGCTTCTTATTTTTATATTTGAAATTTTTGGAAAGCTAAAGAATTAGTCACCAAATCATAACCGATAATCCACTTCGGCAAATAATCTACTTTACCTCTATATGCATCGGCAATGATAGTTTATCCCCCTCAAACGCACACCGTTCTTTAAAGTCGAACAAAATCGAAAAAATAAGGTTTCATTGTATTCCTTTAGCAAAGAATTTCGCTTGTGTTCCTCAACCGATTTCACCACGTTCTATTTCATTTTAAAACTCATGACGTTTAGATACATCATCAATGGCCGTTTGTTCCCTCCCTCTTCGTTCACCATTTTCGAGTTATAACGAAAAATAAAACTTTAATACAGTTTCAAAAACTGGTTCTAACATATTCGCCACTTTGTGAGCCCAGTTAACTAATTAGAATGTTGTATGTTTCTTGCGAAAGTATATTTTAAAATCATATTTTCATATTAGATATGATTCATTAAATTTGGTTGATATTACTAAAATTAATACTACTACTATATTAAGTAAACATCTGATCACAAAAGGCTGTTATTTTTTTTCATTTCACAAGTCATTTGAGTCTTCTGAGCTTAAATTTGTACTGTAGAATTTAAAAATATGTTGCTCACTCTCTGTAAATTTTGTACGGCGCCATCTATTGGCAAAAGTTTGATTTTTTTAAATATAAGGTATTATTTTATTTTATAATAATCATTGCCCGATATTTTTACCATTTTAATAATATATTAACTTCCATAGTTCTTTTATTGGTGAATTTCAATATGCACAATCAAATACACATTATTTTACATAACATTTTTATAACTTATAGACCAACAATGTTACAATAAATTGTCCGCAACTAAATATTCAGAATTTTTGCAATTAGTATAAAAGAATGTGCAACTTAGTATTAAAGTCACAAAATCTTGTTTAATTAAAAGTGGTTGAATTCTTAAAGAAATTATTTAGCTGTAGCTGATCACCTGAATCTATACGAAGTAAGCATTTTCAAAATGAAAATGATAATTTTTATCCATTTTTCAGCAGTACAATTTTCCTCATGTAGTTCATCTAAGATTTCTATTATTTTTTATACCGGTAATTCTTTGATGTTATAATATTATATAAATAATAGGAAATAATACCTCAAAAAGGAAATTTGTACCCTAAAATTATGACAATATAGCACAAGATATTATTCGATATCTCCACGATGTTATTCGATATTCTGAATTCCGGCCAGTATCGTAAAGATATCGTAGAAATGTTTTTAGGCATTTTGTACTAATAGGAGACTTTGTTTCATATCCGATGATTTATTTTTTATAGATGTTACAATACTATTTTTTCAATTCTTAAGAATGTTGGCATAATATTATAATCTGTCTTCACGTTTCCAATACATCGCCATTTACCGAAAACGTGAAAAAAAAACTGTAAGTGAAATAACATCTACATTATTATATAACATTTTTCAGTCGCTATAAGAAAATGGGGAAAAAATCGATTTATATATATTTTTTATTTATTACCGTTTTTTATTTTTCACCAGTGAAAAATGACGTCCCATAATATATGACTCCTTAAAAGAGAGAATACACCATAAAATCTGTATGAAACAATATATAATACGGGACGATGAAATAGCATTCTGTGAAGAACTTTTCGGCTTTTCAGTAACATAAAACAGTTTTTAAATCATAAAAAATCATCTCAAAAAAAATTGGAAAAGTTCTAGTAGGGTTGTTTTGTTCTTTTCATAAACTCGACGCTTGTTTTCAGAAGAACTTGAGAAAAATGTTGACTATTTTATGAGGTAGTGTAACTCTCAAATCTATGAAGCCGCCAATAAATCGCCAGAATTTGTACGTCAGTTGTGACTGTTTAATCAGAGTGCGGTAATGTTTTTTGTTGCTTCAGTAAATGCTAGAAAGGAAAGTTGGATATTTTGAAATAAGACATAACAGCTTTTAGAGCGAAGCCTTTCACTCGTAAACTCTTAGAGCAAATTAGCAACTTGATGTTCAATATGTTAATTGCAATTTTTAGTTAATGAACTGCAACAGTCTGTTTGTTATTTATTAAATAAAGTTAAATAAATTATTTATTAAGTTTCTTTAATTTATTTAATATATGATTTTGGGTAATTATTTACCTTCCTTCATTTGTAAGACTTTGCTTTTAAATAGTAAAATACGAAATTGTATCTCGTAAAATTAATTAAAAGTAATAGCTCTAAGACAGAGATTTTATTGATTCTTTTATTAGTCAGAGTTTACTGATTATTTAACAGTCACAATATGCCCTTAGGTGTTTTCTCTTTAGTCATTTGAGGATTCAGTTTTTGATAATTGATTTGAATTATAGTCAGATCATGTAGTTGTTTTATTTAACACGATCTGCTGTCAATATAATCCTTTGAGAAGTTCAGCTACTAATAACTTTTAATAATGGTCTAAAAATTGATAAATTCTAAGGTATTAATGAATTAATAGCGAGCTTGCGATTTAAAATTCTAATCAGAACAATTATTTCGAATAATAAAAGAAAGGCTATTTAAAATGCAATTTTTCAATCTGCTTTTTTGCCAATTTTAGATACAACAATTAAACTGAGATAAAAAGAAAATTGTGTAGCATATTCAAATCAAGAGCCTCATTTCATATTCATTCCAGTAAACTGGTGAGGAGAAAATAAGTACAAAAGTTTGGTGTTAATCTAGTTTCATGTTTTTTCAAGTACAACTTCTGAAGCAAACAATGTTATCAACACTAAGAGGGGAAAAAATAACTAAAATAATAAATAATATATTTAATTAATTTTAAATTTTAGCAAAATCTTTAGGTATATACAAATAAATGCTTCCTGTAAAATTTAATGGTTGATTTTTTAAATAAAATATCATTTGTCCAAATTTTGCATTTTTCAGCATTGCACATTTAGTGAAATCTTTTCATACGAATACCCACTAAACTTTGAATGATTTTTATGAATAGTAAATGCAACGCAAATGCATGTGATTCGTATGTAAGGGATGATTAATACTCTTTAAACTGCCTATAAAATAATAATTTCTTCTACCATTTTATCACTTGATCATTATAGCAATTACATTGGCAATAAAGTTTATTATGTTCGACACAAAAGTCTTTAAAAGGTCATTCATTTTATTAATTGTAGAAAACTGGAAACACTTTTCAGTACAATAAATAGGGTTAGGAGGAAAATGACTGAACATGGAACATAAAATTTGTTTAAATGTTTCATTTGTAAAAAAAAAAAAACGTATAATTAAAACAGATGAAAGGTCTATCGATTATTTAATTATTTACTGCCTTATTTCACTTAAATCTTTTAAAGTTCCATTAATTTTCATCTTGAAAAAATATTTCAGTCCTGTTTTTCTTTTGTTTAGAAATATTTTTGTGTACTGCTGAAAGAGTAAAGCCATAAAATAAATTAGGGCTGCTTTATTAAGATAAACTGTAAAATGAAAATTGTTTCTTTTAAAGTCAGTCCCATCATTCTTTTATGTTAATTGATTTATATTAATTAAATCAATAATTTTGACAATAATTATTTCAAAATTTATATTTTTTAATTGCGTTTTTATTTTCTGTTGTTTAGATTTCGGTTGTGTTTTTTTACACGAAATCAATAGAATAATTAAGCTCTAATAAAATGTTCGATATATGTTTATAATTAAAGAGGATGGTCCTTATTGATTTAATAATATTAAGGTAAGATAATATGAACAGGTTTATATATTTCTTTTTATTTACTTTTCACTTCTGTACAATTCATTTATTTTTCATTTAGAACAAAAATTCTTTGACATTTAGGAAATATTTAAAAAAAAAAACTTAATAGAAAATTATGTAAAATGGGTTCGTGTTTTCATTTGTAGAGCTGTTAAAGAATTTTTCATAGATTTCATATACCGACTTCTCTTAAATCTTAATTTTTATATTATTTAAAATCATTCTTATAATTTAAAAAAATGCATTGCTGCATATTGAAAACTATAAATCTGCCAGATTACCAAGTTGAATATTTTAATATTATTTTATTTTCATTATCAGAAGCCTATTTGTTTCAAAATGGAATTAATTTTAATGAAATTTTGTTGCCATTTTAAAAATTTTAGAATTACAATTAATAATTTTAATCCTTAATTTAAAATATGTAATATTCAAAAATAGATTTTTTATAAGATTGGAAAAGTTCTTGGAATTCAATTTATTGTTTAAAAATAAAATAACTTTTCCATTATTTAAAAAATTTATTGGAAAACTAAATTTTAAAAATTTGTATTCATGTTAAATCTTATTTATTTATTTAAATAAAATTTAAAATCAACGCGTGAATCTGCAATTCTAAAAATATCGTTCACATAGTAAAAGTTCTGTACTTCAACTTATTCTTCAATTCATCGTCGAGAATTTGTACGTTACATGTATATTGCGTTCGTTATATCTGAAAGAATACATTGATGCAATATAATTTAGAAATTCAGCTCATAACCCTCTAATGTGATATATTGATTTGAAAATCGCTAACCATAATTTGAAACTTATTTTTATTATTATCTGCTATTCACATAAAACTGAACTATTTCTGCACAAGCAATGTACGTCATATGATCAAGTTGTAACCATGGCAACAAGTATTTGGAAAATTGCCTTTATTATCTTCTGAAAATATTATACCTGATTGTGGAATACCAGGTAATAGTTCTAATATTTATATCCTTTTTATTTTACTTATACCAAAGATTTCACGAAATTCATCATTTTGATAAATTTTTTGTTTTAAATATTGATTCCAAAATTTAAAATGTTCTAAGTATTGTTACTGAATTTTCTGAATGAAGGTAATTTTTGGAACAATATTTTTCGCTTTTTTTAAATATATTTTTATGTATTCGTAGTTAAGTCGTAAAAATTTATTTTCTAATTATTTTTTGCTTCTATTGTAACATTACATATAGAGAAACCAGAAATTAAAAAAAAATTTCTGAAATAAAAAAATTAATGGAACTTATGTTACTTTTCTTGTTTTAGTATTCATTTTTAATAGTAAATTATTAAAATAAAAATAAAATTTAAATGAAGAAGATATCCAAATGAGAAGAAAGTCTGGTTATATAAAATCAGATTTCTAAAACCGAAATGAAAATTATATTTAAAATCAAATTTCCCAACTATTTAAAAAAATATAAGTTCCGTTAAAATCAATATTCCACAAACAATGAAACTTTTACTCCTACTTTTATCTTTTATATTTTATTCTAGTGTTGAAGTTACCGAAGAGTTTTTGTTTAATTCTGTCTGTTCGTATATTAACATAACCATTAATAGGTCATTTTTGTAAGTTCCACGAATTTATCAAAAAGGCAAAGCTATCTTTGAAATATCTGTTCATGCATTTTACGAATTAAACATTCTTCATAGAGAACATAACTTCAAATAATAGTCTTTTCAATGAACTATCATTTTGAACATTTTATTAATATTTCCGATTCTTTCAAGTAATATTAAGATCAGGGCTGCCCTTCTTAGCCATAAAAATTGGTAAATGATATTCATCAAGCTTAAAGATATATGTGCAATCATTATTAACTTTTATTGCTTTATAAGTTTTAACTGGAATTCATTTTTTTTCTTTTAATAAAAAATTATCCTTTAATAGATTATTATTTCTTTTAAATAGAATTATTTTCTGCAATATAATGGTAGCGTGAAAAAAAAAGAAATTCTTTCTAATTATAGAATTTTTTTAATGTTGTTAAACAAAAGTGGAAGCATTTTATTAGTTGAAATGTACCAGAAACATGCATGGATATTATATACTAATTCGTTGATCTCAACAATATGTTGAGGAAAACTCCGAAATCGTGCAATCTTGTGTTCTTTCTGGCCGTTGATTGATTGTCCGAATGATTTTGATGAAAATAATTGAATAAATCATTTATACAAACAACTATTATAAATATATGGGACTGAAAAATTTTCGTGGGGAAATTAATCCCGGAGATTCGATATATAATCCGATCATTACATTGCTCATCCTCCCTATTTTCAAATTTAGTCCTTTGTTATATTATTATATATATTTGCTCCTTAAATGTTGAAATAATATTACTGAGTGATAGCATTTGAACAGCGTAAAGGCGATAAGAAGTGACATGACAAGAATGCTTAAGATACTGATTGATGAGGGTTTGCAAAGATATTTTACAATTGAAACAAAAATGAGACAAGTTTGCTGATCCAGATTGGAAACGTTTTATAGGGGAAAAGATTGATGGACCTTAATTGTTCCAAAATAAATTCGTTTTTTACCGCATATATATTGGATAGACTATATATTGTTTTTTCTTACTGAGTATCAATAAACAATACAATTAAATTTATCTACGATTCGGAGCAACAAAATTACCTGCAATTTTAACAGCCTTTCCGTTTTTTTAGTTCTTTGAATTTTTATATCGAAAACCATTTTACTAAAACCATAACAATTAAAAAGTAAAGTACTACGATATTTATATATTATGATTATTTTAGAATTTTTGTTCTGTGGTGTGTATTTACTTATAAAATATTTCATTTGATTTATATGAAAAAACAGGTTATAAATCGTCTTAAAAATTAAAAAAAAACATATATTGAAAGAATATCATCTAATCATTCTTTTGTCTTTTTACGCAAACTACTTCCTTCATGAAGGAAGAAGTTAGAGATTTCTAAAAATAAATGTTAGCGTACTTCTATGTACTTCATCTGTTTCGGTCGTGCATTCAACTCTTTTTACTTGCCTTTTACAAAGGATGAAAAATCAGTATACTAATGAATAAATATCCAAATGTTAAACAGTACTATAATCATCATTTTTTGAATTAAAACTATTTAAAAATACTACTAGAAGTTTTTTTGAATTACTAAATTTTATTTGAGGAAAAAAAATGCTTCAAAATATCTATGAATCGCTGCTAATGAGATGAGTTTGGTAAATATTCCTCTTTTCATGTCTTTTCTGTCTATTACAGCAGTTGCGTCAAAGAGATTACATAGAAATGGATAAAAATAGCCCCGTTCATTCGTCTAGGAATATTTATCTGCCTTCTTACGCAAACACCGAGAAAGACAAAGTGAGAATAGTGTTTTCAAGACACTCAAATGAAATATTTCAGTCACTTCTTTTTAATTCACTTGAAGTTGTTGACAGAACTGTTTCAACGAATTTCTTTTCTCCATTTAATTTTAAAACTGGAATCAGTTTTCTTAAAAATCTTAATTATTTTTCAGGAAGTGAAATTTTGTTTTTCCTGTGATGATCAGTGTAGTTATTTGACAATATTTTTCGTAGATTATTATTAAATTAGCAGTTTTTCATAAAATTTAAATGCCCCAAACATGTTTCATCATAACTAAAGATAAAATTAAATATAGAATTTCGCATGATAACGATATGAAAAAAGTATTCATCAAGACACATACCAACTGAAAACAAAAGCATATTTATATTAGGGCATTTAGAACAGCAGAGAATTTATATTAGCAATTAAGGGTCACATAACTCTCTGGAGTTCATTGGCACACCAATGGGGGGGGGGAGAAGGGATTGTAGTTGTTCTCAGCACTAGCTTTAGGGGGACAAATATAGGTATCTTGATAGCTTGAAGATAAGTGCTTGCATGTTTCAAAGCAGGACATAATATCAAGGCAGGACATAAAAAAATCATATCCAAGCGCAAATTATCCTTTCTAAACCATTTCTGAGGATCAAATAACATCTCGGGGACCACGCTGCACCACAGTTGAAGATCGAGTCATTATATTTAAGCTACTGTTCCTATATTCTAACTTACTAATTTGTGGGATTGCTATTGATTGGTCTCATTGGAATCTTATAGTTCACACCTAGATTCAGTAACTCTTAAGATAAATCCGCCTTTTAATTGAAGTACCATCTTAAGATAGGTACACTCTATCGAGAATGCATTGAAATCATACAAAGATAATCTTTGATGATTAAGTGACGACAATGAAAAGTTCAGTCGCTATCAGGATATAATTCAAACTTTTTCCCTAAATGCATCTGTTTGGTTTTCAAAGCAGATACCTAAGATAAATTGAAAAATGAACTATTAAATGCATCATAATCATTCTGCAACTGACACAATAAAATGGCTACATATATTGGCCTTTCAACAAAATCAATCCTTAAATCGGTTTAAATTGACATTGAAATTTATTTATTTCATGCACTGGATATTTATAAGTAATGTAAGGCTTTTAGAATTAGCTTGTAAAAAGATTGCTCGGCCAAATGTAATTAAAATTGGTATACGTACTGTTATAACCATGAAATTAGGATGTATCCAAAAAATTAGTTCTACCTTTAATTATCAGCTATAGTATAATATTGTTTAATTAATGAATCTAAAGAAGTTCAGAAATCACAATTTCCACTACAAATTTTATTTTTCAGTCACTGATACATATGAATGAATAAACTGTCATTCCCACTGTCCAAAATATGCCTGTTGTACTTCACAAAACAGTTATTCAAGGTAAATTTGTCAGACTTGAAGCATTATATTTCCTTCCATTATATATAGCCATTATATATAGCATTCCTTCCATTATATATAGCATATCCTTCTAGACGCTATATTATCAACTCTTCCTTTATAAATGTTTTTTCAAATGATCCCACAACCAAATTTCACAAATATGGTAAAAGGGGAAACTCGATGGATATCACCAAAAAAATGTACATTTGGTTAATTGTTTATCTTATAAACATTGTTGTAAAACTAACCGAAAACACAATCCAATATGAGGAAGTACTCCATCTTGAATAAGTAAATGCATCGCAGGCGTCTATGATACTGCTGTTGTAGAATCATAAAATTTGGAAACATTGTTCAGTATTCCTGTGCAATGCCAAAATTTGATGTGATACCAACTTGCAAAAATTTGAAAAATTATATGAAGTTGCATACTTTGATTCATTCCAGCTACAGTTGCAACTGTTCGTACAGATTTCATTATTCTGAATTCATTCATTGAAATCATCATATATCAAGATGCTAAAATAAATTATATAATTGGATTGCGATTTCTGTCAATCTTTATTAAAACTGAATTAACCAGCTGAGTATGTAGCATTGTATTGCAATTCTGGACGAAAACTTTTTTTATTTCACGAAAATCAAAACTCCATGATCGGATTAATATGTAGAACATCTTTTGACATCTTCTTGAATTCTATTAAGTTAATTAATGTGTTGAATCGCTTATAAATTTCTTTAAGCTACAATTAATCAAAGAATAGATTTCTTAGATTAGTAAAAAAATTGATATTTAAAAAACTGTGTTGGATTTGATTAAGTAACATAACTATTTATAGCAACAAGGGTGTTTGTGTTCACATTAGTTTACCAATATCATAAATAAATAAATACTTAATAGAACATTCAGTTGTAACCAGTCACTAAATATCAAATACTAAGTCGTCTTACCATCAGGCTATCACAAAATTCAAATAGTTTCGTCCTAGTGGATATTGACATAATTGACTTCTATACATTGATAACAGAATTATTTGAAATTTATTTCCAAAATGAGTTACTCTTATCTGATTTTATCTTAAATATATAAAGGCTCTATCCTTTGAAATATCTATATACAAAATTTATGATCAGACACATTTCGATTTGTCCTGCGAATAATTGTATTCCACTTTTCAATTTTCAATAACGTTGAGCTGAAATAAATGATCTTGGTTTAATAAGAGGATTTATAGAGAACATAATGCTCTGTACATAAATCTTTTCATTGTTAATTTTCTCTTAGATTATGTGAACGTCTGATGAATAACAATTGAAGTGGAGAAATTAAGTTACTTATTTGAAACTTTGTACTTTATAAATTGAAGTTTTCTTTTAAATAATTGTAAAAGGAATTATCTATTGAACATTGCTGATACGTTATCTTCTAGTTTCATTCCAAAAGTTAGTTATTTTTTTTATATAACGATGTCTACTAATGTGAATTATTTTAACAAATTATTATGCATTAAAATATTTGTGCTTATGCATTAATATAATTATGGACATGAATCATTAATATTGAAATATTTCGTTTTTAAATCTCATGTTATGCCTTACAAATTATTGTGCTCATTGTTTGGATTTTTTTTAATAATGATGTCAGACATAAAACATTCTTTTTAAAGTATATTTTTCTATATTTTGTAAGTGAGTAATTATAAACTTGAGTCATTAGTCTTATCATTAAGGCAATTTATTATATCTTTTTTAAATTGCATGACTGATTCTTTTCAAATGATTTTTATATGTAAAATGATAGCTATATAATAAGAAATATAATGTGTCAGAATGAAGAATTTTTTTTTATAATTTCATATTAATATACATGAAATATTTACTAGCTAGGAAGAATTTCGAAAAATGGTTCTAAGAAATTTCCTCTTTGTTCATAACAAAACATATTTTTGAAAAAAAAATTTAATAAATTTAGTCAAATAAAAAGAACTAAAGTGTTCACTTAGAATATTAAAATTTGAAAAAAACGTTCATTACATATATTAATACTACGTTCAATTTATATGCAAAGATGTTTCATGTATTATTTCTAGGGGAGCAATCCTTATTATTTCAACAGACTGTTGTGACTTTTAAGCGAAATAAAAATGCGTAAAATTATAATTCATCTACTATATTTTTTTTATTTTATGAAAAATATTCATATTTCAATTCTAATGATATGGAAAAGATCTTTATAAATTCCAATTAACTTTATAAAATGAAACAGATCTTAGTTCATTATAAAAAAATTTATTTGATTAAAATTGATATTTCATGAAAAACCAATTGGCCTAACCTTTCAAAACAGGTTTTCCTTTCCCGCTAATTGAAGCAGAAAAATCATGATTTGCTACAAATTGCCCATCAAGATAAACCTTTTCGTAATAATAAATTTAATATTAAAGCAAATATATATAAGAATAATTACTTAAATATTTATCCATTTTTTGGGCATCTATTAAATTTTATAAAAGACAGGCATCCTAAATATTTCCATAAATATGCGAATTTTAAATTTTGTTATAGTTTTTTCAGATAATGTTTTTATATCCTAATTTAATTAATAAAATTCAATTTGTTTAGCCATAAACATTTTATGACCAATAAGCCAACAGAAATGTACTCTTCCCACCAGTTTAATTGTCATATTCAGGAAACAATATATGATCATAAATTTTTTTGTATGCAATAAAAAAAAATCAATCGCATATTTCCCGGCTCACGTAAAAGTATATATGATCTCGTATCCTATCTCACTCTGCCTTTTTAAAAACATCCGAAAAGATTTACATTTGAAGAGAACTGACTTTTCCTTCAATATAAATACAAAATAGTTCTCATTTTGAAAGAGGATCAAAAGGCTCGAGACCATCTTTTAAAAGCGAAGAATTCATATCATTGAAAGGGCAGAAAAGGGGGCTAAATATCGATCATGGTGCTGTTATTAGACAGGGTGTGTGAAGGCTATGAAGAAGGGTAGAATGATGATCTAATAAATCGTTCCTTTCTAAAAATATGTCAGGCGCTCAATGAATTGGAGAAAGGTCCTTCTGGAGAAGGTTACTTCACTGGCATTTTTCTACTCCTGACCGGAGAAAAAAAACTCGTGCTGAAACAAAAGAGATGATGAAATCGAATGAACTGAATATTTATTTTTTCCCAATGCATTGTAAATAAGTCAGTCTTCAAAAATTGATAGTATAAAAAGGTAAAGAATCTTTTTTCTCGCCATTGTTATACTTCAAGTTTTTACTCTATTCAACCAACTAACTATATCTAAACAATACCGCTTTCAGATATATGAATTTTTGACCAAGGTTGCAAACCCCAAATAATGGATTTGTATTCGGTGTGCATACAATTTCCATAGACTTCATTGCAAAATATTTGGAGTCTGGTAATTTTGTGCATCATTTTGTAAATCTTGTGCATGACAGGTCCAAGAGGTTTCACAGTGCCATTTAATTAACCATTCATAATTTTAATAAGATAGTTATTATGCTTACTCTACGAAAAATAAAATTATCTACGTTTCTTTTTCTTGTTGTTGTTTTGGGACTTAGTGAAAATCCCTATATTCATTTAAGAAAACTGGGTATCAAAGTGGTAAAGTCTCGTGTTCGAGACCAGAAAATAGATTAGTTTAGTTTAGTTATATTAACGTCCCGTTTTAAAGCAACACTAAAGCTATTTTGGGATGGACTTCGTAATTTTGAACCACTGTCAGATGACGAGGACGACACCTGAGACGAAATTACCATATAAACAAGCTTGTTCTCGCTTCTCTGGAGAAAAAGAATTGGTAAACAGACACATCACCGATGACGGATCGTGCCTCCCTCTGAGAGTTCGTTGCTTGTATCACTAGTAAGGAAAACTGTTATATATCGGCCACAAAACACAAAATTGCTGTTATGGCAGCCGGACCATTTCCCTTCAAATGCCTAGAAAGGGCAGGAAAACAGTTTTTGTGGTTATCTCACCATAGTGTAGTTACGAGGTACACTCCAAAATCGCTTTCGTAGGGCTTCAAAATGGGCATTTATTTTAACGGAGCTCTAACCTGTACTTAATTCCTTATAAAAAGTGCATGAAATTTAATTAAAAATATCTCTTACCACATACAGCATCAAAATTTAACTGTGGGGGTGATTAAGAAATCGAAAGATATTTACTTGAATAAATGCTACTTTCGTATCCAATATTCATGTAGTATTTTCATTATTAGATAAAAAACGATTGTGTTGTTTTTAAAATGTGATGCTTAAAATTTTGTTTCCTTGGTAGTTTCCCCGATTCGAAATTTAATTTCCTTTTTTTTAATTTGTAATTATTATGCTGAAATCTATTTCGCTGACTCAGAAAGATCAGATTTTTCTTTTACGTTTATGATGTGTTTCTTTTTTATATAAATATCCCCAGTTTGATCTTATTTAGATCTCCCAATTTCCGGTACAAACATGTTTTCCCAGATAACGAAAATAGTTTCTTATTTTATCTAACAAGCAAAAGTGCCCACCTTATGTTTGTTGAGAAATAGAACTATTAAAACTACTTGATAACGCGTTTACAGGATGAACGCAGTTGCCATTTCGAATTTCTTAAAAGTAAGTTATGTATTTTCTTTTAAACACGCTGCAACTTTCTGCAGTTTCATCTATAGGTGTAATAATTACTTTGTTTGTTACAATTAAAGTCAAAGAATTAATTTTAATAATTAATTTGATTGATAATGTTTTTATTCCTAATTAAATAAAAATAAAATTTTTAAAAGAATTATAATTTCAAGAAAAGAATTATTGTCTATCAAGAGGTAATTTTTGAAAAAAAAAATTCCTTTATGTTTAACTAATTATTTTATAATTTGATTAATTATAACAAAATAATTTCTTTGAATTGAACTACTTTCATGATTGATATATATTAAATTGCTTCATTACTGAATAGAATCTGCAATATGAGTTTCAAAAGATGATTCTGATACGCCAGAATGTTTTCTACTATTTTTGTCTTTTTTAAACAGATAAAAGCTATGAACTTCCTTAGTATTTAAAATTTAAGATATAGCAGAACAGTTAATAAGTGAAAGTGATATTTTTTTACTGTTTTTTCTTGAAAATATTAAAATTTTATCGATTACTCTGATTCTTTTCACACATCTATCAACTGTTACGAACGTTTTACAGCATCAAGAATTGTCCTTTTATTATTAGGCATTTTAATTATCTCATTTGATTATTATTACTTCATTGAATACCTCATCAGTAAAATTATTTCATAATATTTTTATCGGATTTTTTTCCAGTGATGTTCTAATTGTTGGGACGCAATAACGTTAACTTTTGGGTGAAGTTCCAAAATGGTTTACTTGGAAGCAGTCCTGGTACTATTACCAGTTTATAAACTGCTGTACAACTGATCTGATTATGCATGATTAAAAATTATACAAAATGTTCTACAAGACAGATTTTTATACCAAGAATAACAAAATTTATCAGATAGTTAATTCTTGGGAAGTAGGTGTTTAGAAAGGCTTTTCTAAATCCTAATTACGTTTTTAATTAAATTTAATCGAAATGTTAACTTCTCTCTCTCTCTTTATATATATATATATATAATGATATTTCAGGCTCTTTATTTAATCTAAATTAATTTTCAAAACATTTTCTTAATTTGGCCCATAGTAAAATATTCTGTTATTTCCTGATCTCATTCCACGTATGAAGCTGTGTAAAAATTACTGCACAATCAGTCTACGTATCAAGTGAAAATGATCCCTTCAGTGCCCTTTCCAAGGTGTCAAAGGTCAAAACGTATATTCAATTGACACGTGGATGGAAATCCCATGTTATATAAGACTAGTGATCATTTCTTTCGTTCCTTTCTTACTTCTGCTTTTGTTTCGCGCTGTTGTGGACATGCCTTGTCAGCGCCTGCTTTTAAATAAATTGCTTTCCCGGAATGGATATTAAAATTAATTTAAAAATGTAAATTGTCTCTTCAGTGTCTTCGAACCTGCATTCTGCTTCA
>JAPMOR010080612.1:430446-463871 GCA_026543865.1 Argiope aurantia | reverse complement strand
AAAAAAACCGTTTGCAGTTATTCCAAAGAACAAAGAAAACTGTTTATTTATTTTAATAAGTTTCTATAAAACAGTTAAGAAGAATTTAGTACTCTTTGTCGCAAATTCTTTCCATTAAACAATAAGAATACAATTTCTGTTTTTCTCTTATATATTAAGAAACAGTAAAGATTTCAATAGATGTCTCCACTTCTTGCATTATTATTTTTAGAAATCTCGAAAAAATTGAAGAATAGAAAAGTTTGATCCTTTTCTTTTGATTAAAAGCGTTTTCACTCTCATTTCAGCTGTATTCTTAATTATTGTAGTTAAATTTATAATTATTCCAATTGCAAATCAGTTATTAGCTTTGATTATTCATTTATATTCAATAGTATTTTTATACTGCGTTCATTGGAACATCTTTTTAAAAAGAGAATTGCCTCTCATCCTCCTTTTATTAATACTTAAGACAAACTTATTCTTTAAAATATCACGGCAGACTTATTGACTTATTCTTTCAAGATAAGTTTGCCGTATTCTTTAATTGTTGAACTGAAATTTTCAAGTTCAACAATGTATGAATACTCGATTATAGAGTTTAAATTTATTCTATTTGTCTATTCAAATATAATACTTCATTTCTGCAATATATAAATTCAAAGACATGGGACAAGTGATGAATTGTTTTTAAATATTTTTAAAATATTTATGTAGTTTATATTCCGTTCCTTTTTATAATTTATGTCCTATTTATTTAGGTATCAAACTGGGTTTGTCATCCTTTTGATGTCTTTAATATACTTTTCATGTATTTTTTGATTGAGAACCCCTATTAATTAAAAAAAAAACATTTTCTTAAAGAAATATAAAAATTAAAACATGTTTATGCTTTTTATTAAAAGAAGTCTAATCTTTTTTTGGTGTTATAATAACTTCAAAATATAAAACTCATGCATCATTCAGTCACCATATTCTATTATTTGTAGTAATTGCAGACCAGTTGTTTATTTGTTTTTTAATAATATTATATTTAATATTTGTTTTAATAATACAAAACTAGTTGTTTATTTTAATAATATTTGACATTATTTGTTTATTGAAGATATATAAAAATCTGTATATTTCTCGTTGTATAGAAGCCTACTCTGGCTTTCCAATTATTTTAAATTTAATAACACTATGAGCAGAGCCCTTTCAAATTGAATTAAATTGTAACTTGGAGTCTGAATAGAATTAAAAGAAAAATTTTAAATGTCTAAATAATAATACATGCATTAGATTATGCCTCCGTTTCTAATTTTCAAATTCGTAACATGGCTGCTGATTTTTCATAAGAGATATTTAAAATAGTACTATTAGCTTCTCTTGGTACATAAATATGAATGCATACCAAATAAATATTCATTATTTTCCTTTTACTATAAATCATATTACCTTTATGAAAAGTAAAGGATTTATGGAAAGTTTTTCACTTATCATTCATGAACTTTACAAAGCATACATTTCAGTTTGAAATTGTGACTTCCGAAGGCATTTACGTTCCTAAACGTTCAATCTTGATTGATCTAATGTAAAAAAGCTTTCTTTTATATTATTATTCCTGCCTTTTACATTATTGTAATTAATAATATTTATAAATAGGATATGTTCTAAGGATTTATTTCAGTCAAAATTTTATTTGACTAGTTAACCATTTTGTAATTCAAGGCAAATGTAAAATATCAAATCATAGCATACTGAAGTGAGTTTACAAAACGATGGCACAACTGTAATATTGTAAAAAAATATTTAGAAGTAGTTTCGATTCTTTTAGAGACGATAAAGTTCCATTACAATCAAAGTTACATTTTATTGTATCATTATTTTCAAAAGTGTTGCTTTCCACAACTGAAATGCATTATACTTTGAAATGTTTAATTTTTGGGCATCACAAAAAAAGGATAACATTGTCTATGCATCATTAATTCAACAAGTTCCAGAAAGTTTGAGGATCAAATCAATACTTTTCAGTAGTGAGCAGAACTTTTAATTTCAGATTATATCGACTCGAAATCTTAAAGTTCCCATTTCTTCAGACAATGTTTGGTCATGTAACAATTGTCATGCTGTAACGACAATTTTTCTACCTCGTTTCCCATATTCCAGCCTTGAGGATATTGTATTGCGTGATATGCAAAGCTGTCCAAACATATTTATATGGCAATCAAGTAACCTATAGTGATAAATAAGAATTCTGGGAAGCAAAACTCAATTGCGAAACAAAAAATATATGGTATGAGACATATAAAGATTTTAAATTATGTGCTTGGATTTTGCGCTCTATTTTACAGGTAAGGCATTGTTTCTGATTATAGGATAATTATCTATTTGAGAAGGCTATGATATCTTCATTAGTAATCTTTTGTTTAGTGGGAAACAAGAAGGAATTTAATTTTTTTCACTGTATATTAGAAAAGTACTGAACTTCAACATCAGAAGTAGTCATCAAAAACAAAAAAAATTTCTAATAACTTCTATTTTATGCTACATTTTATACATCGTTCAGTAATCCGGATTTTAGTTTCAAAACTTGAGGATTTGTTTTCTGAATAGACATTTTTCATTTAGTTCTCAAATTATAACTCTGATATCCTAAAATTTATGAGATGCAAAGATTCAGATGTTTTCTACCTAAATTAAAACCTTACAGTTACAGTTCAATAGCTCATGGTATAAAAAAAATACATATAGCCAAATTATCATAAGAAACAATTTGTCAATAGATAGAGCTAAAAACACTATGCCTTTTATCGATAATTCAGTTAAATAGCAATAAATTTGAGTAAAAAATATTTAAAAATAATAGATAGATTTGATTATATGTTTTCAACTATTGTTGTCACTGATGCAGCTAAAAAAGGAATTGCAAATAATATTTGTAAATGAAGTTGCACTGCTCGATTCATTTTTATGTAACAATCATGCCAGGCTCCGGGAATGTTCAATTTTTTACTAACAAGATGTTAAATACTTTTTTGTTTTCTTTTGAACATAAATGTTCTATCTAACATGTTACATCATGAATTCCGTAAGCAAGGAATAACATTAAGATTCAGTAAAAAATAATGCGATTTTTTTTTACTGCTAAGTTTCAATAAATAAGTGTCAACAAAACAACAAATGGTTTTAAATGATCAGAAAGAAACTTCAATGTTTCATAAATCCTAATCAATAAACAGAAAGTTAATACAAAAATCATATGTTGAAAGATGATGCTAACAACCAATTTAAAATCACATAATTATGTTAAAATGTTAATTTTTTATAAAGCGCGAAACAAATTCCAAAAAAAACAGTATTTAATAACTTAACGCAATCAATTCATCACATTGGTATATAATAAAGAGGATAATTTTCTTTCTCACAATCAGTAGGCTACCCGGAAAATGTCTTTTATTCTATCTCAACAACTAATGCATTTAATCACTTTGAATTATTATTAGCATGTTTTAGAAAAAAATGTGTTAAGAACGTAAAAGCAATTTATGAATACTCTATAGTAAAGAAAGTACTGTTTATTATAGTCATTAATTACTAAAAAAATTATTTCAATCTTAATCTGTAATATTTTTCTCTATAATTGGAACATTAATAATAAATTTTCAAATTGTATTGCCTCTGTTTCTATCATTTCTCATTTTAAAGCGCGGACTATTTGCTTTTAAAATAGTAAAATAATTTTGTGTGCATTATTTGCGCACAGGAATGATGGTACACGGACATTTCTCACACATTATTGAAACAATAAGTATCAGTTTATTCAACTAAAAACATGCAGTATGTTTCCTTGATATTTATCAATGGATTACCATGTGTCTAATAATAAAAAAATGTTCTTAATCTTATAACCAGTAGGAATTATTGAGGAAAAAAATGTATTAAAGCAAAAGCAAATAAAAAAGATACTAAAGGTCGCTCAACATGAACATTTTGATATCTCAAAGTAAACTTTTTTTTTTTTTGCTCAAGTAAAATATTAGAAAGGCCTCACTTTCTTCCTCAAACTAATGCCTAATAAAGGACAGTGTTTAAATAATTAAGTCTTGTTCATTTCATAACAGAAAGAAGAATTTGTTCCAATTGAATAAATTTTTCAGCTGAGTGTGCCTACTTTTATAGTTTACCTGACTTTGCACAAATTTTCTGGTGCAATTAAATTATGTTTTCAAAACAAAATGACTGCCTTTTCTATTTCTTTTCAAAAATATGTCTATCTACTGCTTTTTCATTCTACCTGGCCTAAAAAACCTCACGGCCTTGAAAAACTTTCTACATAATGAAGCGCATAACGTATTACGTAATCGACGAACTAATGAAAAGTAGGAAAGATACGAATTTTTTCTAAAACGAATCAGTAAAGGCATCAAATAGAAAAGAAAAGCACAACCCAATTCCTCTCTCTCTATTTTGTCTCAGTTGTGAACTAACCATTTCTTTTCCACTTGAATAAACTTTTTGCAGCAATTTTTCTCCGTTCTCCTCCCAAAAGTTCACCAGAAGCGAACAAAGACCGCCTAACTTAAACGATAAACTTGATTCTTTCCCCTTTGGCTCTGCAAAATACGCAGTTCCCTTGAAAAGAAACAATTTTCTGTAAGGTCGATACTAGGTCCTTTTTTTTTTTTTTTCTTTTCTTTCCTGATCTCTGGACCAACCTAGCGGCAGAAAGAAGAAGATACTTAGTGCAAATAAATATGCCATCGATTTTTCTGCCCTTCTTCCAGTGTCACGCAAGCTCCTGAATTTATTCATTGGTGATATAGGATTCCAGACAGTTTGGGAAGCCGATATGTAAACGACATTTTGACCTAGCAATCATAGCATGGTATTGAAAAAAATCAGAATTCAGTTTTCATGGTCATAAAAAATTAATACTTACTTAAATTTGATGAAATCTGTTGTCTTTCTTAAACAAAACTTTCTGCAAGGCTTAGCCTTGTGAGAAGCAGAAAAGCGAGCTCAGTTTTTTAATGCAAATCTACACTTTTGCATCATAGAGCTGAATAGTCAGTTTTATTGATATACAGACTGCCTTTGGCAATCAGCTTCCTTCAATGGTTCTTTTTAAAATTCGAATTGTGTTGGATATGTAGAACACGTTATTATAGAACTCTTACATTTACTCTTTTTATTATGTTCATTAAAGCCCCTAATGGTATTAAATCATAAAACATAAATTTCCACAACGTCTAATATCTATTTTCATGTTGCATTGCTAATTCTTCGCTTCCTTATTTCCCATGAAAACTATACAGTTGATATCAACGTTAAAATAGTACGATATATTTAAAGTCCAACAGAAATTTAATTAGATTAAACTATGCATATAAAAATAATGAAAAAAAGTTACTGCTATAATCAACTAGGTGAGTTGAGTTTTCTTAATGTATAAGTATTGCCATTTTTTTATTTTCCATGATGTATGTTATTAGCTTTATTTACTGATTACAAAAAATGATGTAATTGAAAAAGAAAGTAAAATTTATTATACTTTTTCCAAAGAAATAAGTGAATAGAATCTGTATATTTTTAGTTTTAAACAATGGAATGGAAGTATGTAACTAAATAGTTGTATTAGCAATGAACACGATTTTAATTCCATCCCAATTATGAAAAATATCTTTGCAAATTATGCATAAAAGTATTTTTTAAAAGTTGTTAAAATAAACAGGAGAATGAGACGAAAACTAAATTGGAACCAATGGAAAGATAGTTTTTTACTTATTAATATAATTTTTTACTTATTAATATAATATATTAATATAATTTACTTATTACAATAATATTTTAGAAGATTAACGATAAAAAAGGAATATTATTTATTATTCTGTATTGTGTGTAATTACTTTGTACGTATTGAAAAAACTTAAAAGCTTGAAATTGTGTTTCTAATAACAGCAATGGGGAAAGTTAAATTCTTATTAAAAATACAAATTTATCTATACATAGTATAAAATGAAGTCTCCTGAAAGCGTCTGTGTGTTTGAAAGACAAAAACTTGAGAAATACTAAACATATTTTAGAGATATTTGTACCATTTTGTAGGGCATTTATTGGGAAAGGCTTTAGTAAAGTCATATCAAAATAGAAAAAGGAGTTTTGTAATTGTAATTTTAATTATTTTCCTATTACGATTCGCGCATGAGTAAAACAGCCATATCTATGCTTTGCACTTATCCGTACATGTGCGAAAACATCAAACTGTGCATGCGCAAATAGCAAGAGCTGTGGTATGCATATGCGATAATACATTTCTTTGTTTACGTCTGATTTTTAACAGCGATTCAAAATTCATTATGCCCAAATTCTTATGTTTGTTTGATTCCCATCTCATATCGGGTGGAGGCTAGACTTAAGTTTAAAGCTAATTTTCCTCTTGAATGTTATTCCACAGTCAATGCTGTGCGGGTATTGCTAGTTCGTAATCAATGGAAAATGAAAGGGGTATTTGAAATATTGTCGAAGGATGTCTTACGCATAAATATAGCAGTACAAAACGTTCGTTGACATATATTCGCTTTTATTATTAGTAGAGACAAAAATCCAGTTACATAAAATCCAGCTTTAAAAGCATTCTTATTATCTTTTTCATAAAACATCTTACTCTCAAAAAATCTGAAACGTCATAGGAGTTTTTGTTATTAATATTGTGTGCTTTTAAATTTTTTTAGATGTTTTAAATTTACTTTATTTGAATCAAAGATATCGGATTGAGGTCTTCAAAATCCCTAGGCAATTTACGTTTAATCACTCTGTAAACTACTGTTTAATTTAGATTGATAACTTTACTATAATTTAATGTGGTCGAGTACAATAAAATTAAAAATAACTCGCTTCAAGATAAAATGCTGGAGAGACATTTTTTGCGTTTTTTCACATGAGAGGGAAAGCTTTTTCCTCCAGTATATTAACCATTTTATTAAAGTACAATACAAATTATCTCTGAAATGTAATTAAAATACTTGAGAATTTATAAATATTATATTTATAAATTCTCATGCCTTGAGACTGTAGAATTAAAATTGTTTTGCCATAGTATATACTCCAAAATTACTGGAGTATTATTTAATTTCCAAAATTATTACAGTTGCAAAAATTTTCAAATCTATAAGCAAATCTTTTCAGTGTTGCAAGCTATAAACTTCTGTCACAAAATATTAGTTAAACCTAAAAATATACATTATACAATAGTGTTATAAAGGTTATATTCGTACTATGACTACTTAGTAACTTTAAAGTGAATCTAAACATTGTCACTGACAATAATCTTAATTTCTCTGGTAAAGAAATGAAGACACATTCGTAAATAAGGGAAAATTGCTCCATTCTATTAAAAATCATAGGAGCTGAGAATGCATTCTCGTGAAAATTATTTTCTACTGAAATATAATAAAAAATACATAAGAAAAGTTCGAAAATTTTACTTTAATAACTGACGAGGAAATTAAAACTGTTTGGCATTGCAAAGATCCCAAAATATTTCAATTGCAATCGTGACATTGAAATTCAATTTTTAGCATTTTGGATTCTCAAAAATCTTCTATTTTAATTTCATACTAATTACGTTAAAATTCACTGGGAGAAAAAAACAGCGCTGATCCCATTTTCTTCTTTGTAAGCAGAAGGTTCATTTCCATGATGGTGGATTGTTACGTGTTCCATAATCGATTAGAGAATGTTGACGCTTTCTCTTCATAGCCACTTGTAATCGGATAAGCCCGTGTCCAGCAAATAAAGAAGACGAATCCCCGGAGAATTCTCATCGCTCAGCTATTTCGTGTAATTCTGTTTCACACAGCGAATCAGGTCACTGTAATCCTGTCCCTGACAGGAAATCGATCGAAAGCCAACTTTACTCGATTTCTTCTCCACCCTTGGAAACGTGTAAAATGGGTTATTCAACATCTATTGCTCTTTTTCGTTCTTTCAAGGAAAAGAGAAAGGAGAGAATCAGACAAATGTTGCAAGGTTCGTTGAGAGAAAGTAGTTTTTGCAAGCTGTTAGGAACTTTCTAAGAATACAATATTAGCATAGTGAGATTTCATAGAATTTCTCTAAAACTGGAGAGAGCAGGAATAGTTATCGTTTAGAAGACAACACATATGTCTCCCTTGCTTAAATCTTCTGTTATTCATATTAACACGTTTATCAAAGCTTGAAGTGTATCTTATACATAATGTATCTATGTATGTATCGGACGAATTAAAGGCACTTATTTCATACAATTACATGTAAAATAAATCAGTAGTTTCCCGTGGCCAAACAAGTCCAAACAATATTGAGTGCTGTGGCAATTAGCGTGTTAATATACAAACAAGCAATTGATGAAAGTTTCATCTTTAAACTTAAAAACTTCATTTTAAAGTATTAATTAATTACTAATACTAATCCTTTAAATAAAAATTTGTGCAAAAATAAAAAAAGAGGAAAATTATGTCCACTTTAGTGACTTTATCACTTATCCTTAACAGAAATGTCTGTCATTTCGTTTTGTACGAGTTTATTATAAAGAACCCTTTTTTCATCAAAATTTTCAAACATGACCTTAGCAAATTACCAGTAACGTTTCCATCATGCTCTTATCCTCTTCGCACTGTATGAATTTCTTATTGCAATTTTTATTAGTCTCTTCGGTATCATCTTCATCACTTACTTCAGTGCCTTCGTAATAGGTTATGCTTTATAAGACTTTCTTCACTCACTATATCTTCATCCATGTGTAGATCATTAGAGAACTCTCTTTTTCAATAACTTTCGTGCCTCTTAGATGTTGTCATTTTTCACAGCAGTCGATATGGCAGATGTTTTGGGAGCTTCGATGAATGAAAAGCTGCGCTACATTGCAAAAGACGAAAAAATAATATGTTGGGAAGACTGCTTTGTGGAAATAATATTTCGTAGTATGAAGAATCAGTATTATCGTTAAAGATCAAAATTGTGTAGAAAATTTCACTAACAGAATGGGAGCGAAAAAATTTCTGAACATTTTTTGTTTGTTTTATTAAAAGCAGAAAAAAAATGTCTGCAATTTCAATTGCCATTTTATGCTAGCATTGATACATCCTGACTATTTAACTTGAAGAAATCAGGCACAAAGTTTATAATAATAAAAAAAATAAAGTTACTGTGCAGTAATTTGATATGAAATAACGATCAAATTTCGAATTAATAAATGCATTCGATTTATATTACTTCAATATCAATATCTTTTATATGAAATACCAGGGAAAATACTGTCAATTCGATAAAAGGCAAAAAGAAGAAGAATTTAAAATTTTACCAAAAAACACATACTTACTGTTATATATCTATTAAGGTATTTTGGCATTGTTATAGCATGCGTTATCATGACTGTGCATTTGATATGGAATGTTCTTTTTTCTTCGACAGAAACTGTAAATACTTAACAATGGCAAGTGTAGATAATTACTTTTCAAACCGAAATTTAAAATTACTGCTAATCAGTATTCACAATTGTTCATCTATGTGATATCTTTTGTTCAGTGTTAATGAAAAAATGAACCAACCCACTGTCCGCCATTTTATAATAGAAATCATTGATTTTTAATTCATAACCCTCCTGAAAATTACTGTGGATAATTAAATATATCCATTTTTGTTAAATTAATATTTTATTCAGTAACGTTTTATTGTAAAATTACTTTCCGTTACCATATGAATACATTATGCCGATATCATCTGTTTATACATCAAATTTTGAATTTCCATTTAAAACCGAAAAACTAAGCATGACTGTGTGCCTTTTAGATTTCCCTTGAGCAAGATAATATCTACATCAGAACCACTGATGTATTCATAATTTATCAATCTTTAACAACAGATTCATAGATTCTTGAAAATTGATTGGTTTCTTAAAGAATATTTCCTCACTCTTTACAATGTGACGGAAAGATGAAAAGAAAACTGAAATAATCGAGATAAATTATTGTTCATCAATTTGCAGTGCCCTCTTTATATTAAAGATCAATATAAGCATACTATTTCTTTACTAAATCCTTTCTACCCTATTCTAGCCATCTAGCCTTTTTTTTAAATCCAGCGTCTATCTTCACTTGATAACCAGACACTGTCTGACTTTCCTTTTTTCTAAATAAGCAAATCAGCACACTCGAGTGCTTCGTAGCCCTTTCATTGTCAGTGCAATGAATGGAAATGTACTGAATACCGCTATCTACTAGGACAAGAAGATTATTTGAGATGAGTCTTGATGCAAAAGGGAACACGGAATTTACACGCTTTCATTTTCTTCTTTCTAAAAGTTAGTATTGATCAACCGATGCGGCGTCGCCCGCAAACCTCAGAAAGAGATTAATGACATCAAGCTTATTACCCATTTTCTTTGTTTGTTTTTTCTCTGTCCTATCCTACCGCGAATGGAAAAAGTTAATTCATTAAGCCGAGTCCACCATCTTGCGCTTTCTAAATTTTCTATTCAAATTCCTCACGATGTCATTGGAGCTTTAGGGAATGGATTTTTGCCTCGGCTAATTAAGGTGGTTGGGATGCTTCACCTTTCTCTCATTCTTCAATCCAAAAAGACAAATGGGGATTATAAGTGTTTGATATAGAAATGAAATGCTGAAAGATTTGCAGTGCATGAGGGGAGTTGTTTTATTAATTTCGTCTTGTTTTATTAGTTTCGTTTCCCCGTTCAAATGTTACAAACAGTTCTTAAAAGAATTGTGACATGACTGGATTCCCTTCCTCTTTCTTTCTTGCATTGTTTGTTGAAAAATGGTTTCTCTAAAAAGGTAAAAAAAACACACGATGGATGTATCTTTAAAATTCACCAAAGGTTTCTTTCGATTGTTTTGACACAGAATGGCTTGCTAGTGATATATTTACTATGTAACCTTGAACTGATTTCTTAAAGACATGTTATGAGAGAATGCAGATTTATTGTATGAATGTGTGTGTGCATTTTCTTTTTTCTGAGATATTGTCTCAGTAGAAATATCGATGATTGTTTAAGTGAAACTTTCTTTTGAAGTGAATCTGAAATAAGTGTACATTTTGGTATAAACTTTCTGTAAATCACTGAATGTCATTAAAGAAATTGATTTTTGTGTAATTAATATTTGTTCCTAATACCATTCATTGTAAATGTACCATCTAAAACGAGTTTTAATTAGCTTATGTTTTTTGAAATTTAGATTTGATCTTGGAAACTCTGTCTATTTTATAATATCTCTCAAAATAAAAGAAGGAGACAACCCTTGATGGCGTATCTGGAAATCATGAGCTATTGTTTGAAATAAAAACTGACGAAATCGACACATTAAATATTTTATTTAGAGATTGTGACTGGAAAAATGTGTCAAAACTTTTCTCCACAGGGGAAAGTCTTTACAGAATGTCTGAAGAGTGGTTTAAAGAAATACGTCATTGATTTCACATGAGATAAAGACTGGGGATATTGTTTCAATGATTGCGGATCGTAGCCTTATTCTTTCATTTTCCTAATTATTTTAAATAGCACATAATGAAGAGGAACCCGTTGTGGGTAATTAAAATAAACGAGTTGTTAACACAGAAAGAGAATTGAAATGCAAACTAAAGATTAAACGATTTTCCTGAATAGATTCTTAATAGTGAAGAAATGAGCAACAGAAAATAATTGAGGACGAACGTTTGTAAGGTCAGTAATGGTAAAATGATTAGCGAGATTGAAAGTAGTATTAAAACAGCTTTAAACTACATCAAACAGGAACTTCATAATATTGATATTATATTTTTTTCCTAAATTGGCTTTATATAGCAACTAATATACAACTTTCTGTAAAAATTTCTTTTTAAAAAAGTTTATATCATCTTTATAGAATCATTCTAATCTTGTTTTATTCCGTTTCGTTAAGATGGTTATATAACTTCATCAATATATTGAAATTCTGTGAGTTATGAAAAGTAATAAATCATAAAGGAACAAAGATAATTCCATAAATAAAAAGTATTGGATTTTTTTTCTTCCCATGTTGTCCAGCATTTTCATTTATCTAAAGTCAGCAATCTCTTTTCATGTCTGCTAACTAAGTCTTCACCGTATTTTAATAATGGTAACCCTTTTTGAATAACTATTTTATTTATTTAACATAATAATATTTTTAAGTTGGCATGTTTCTTGTTAATTGCAAACAAAAGATATTAAATGTGCTTTTTCAAGTCAAGTCAAGGCAGATGAACCGAGTGTAAAGCATTATCTTCTTACAATGCTTCGGACTAGAAGAGAAAATTATCATCTTCACTGACAAATAAATCATTTGTTTATATTGAACACTAGCAAAAATTTTGCAGTAATTGAATATCGATTTTTTTTCTTGTGTGCGATATATACTGATTGGCTTATCTTTTCTCTTTCGGACAGCCCGAAACCTTCAGTGCCGGGTCCCCGACGTGCCCCCGCATGGATCGCCGTCACTCCTCTCAGCCGTCGACGGTGTCGAGCTCGCTGGGCGGCGTCGACATCTGCCGCATCTGTCACTGCGAGGGGGACGCCGAATTGCCCCTCATTTCCCCCTGCTTCTGCGCTGGATCCCTGCGCTACGTGCACCAGTCCTGCCTGCAGCAGTGGATCAAGAGCTCGGACACGCGCTGCTGCGAACTCTGCAAGTTCCAGTTCATCATGCACACAAAGATCAAACCTTTTAGAAAGGTCAGTCGATTCACATGAAATGGACTCCCTTATTAATGAAACGACTTTTTTTTTTATTTAGAAAAGATTGGACGCTATGTTTATGCCAAATATCTAAATCCTTAACAAATATCCTTGCCAATATTTAAATTCTTAACAACACCTAAACATTTGAAACATTAACAGATATTTTTTAAACTAAAGATCGTAAAATACATGAGAAATTCCAAAAATTCCTTAGTCTTCTATATTCAGATATAATTTTAGAGAACAAACAATTCTACAAACGATTGATACCCTAAAATTCTATTTTAAGCGACTACAGCTTAAATTTGACACGTATAGCCTTATAAATATTATGCACGGGCCAAAAGAAATATCGATTACTCTGTAAGGATGTTGCACTGATTACATAGTGAAAATATTCGGAACGAAGTATACCTGATGTTTTTGATAGATACTTTATATGATACCATTTTCAAATTTTTGCCCCTTTTATATTGCAACAAATATATTCACATCATCAGAAATTCAATAAAAATTAAATAAAAGTGGATGTATAAAAGCATGGTTTTGTGTTGATGAATAGGAGTTTCATAATTAAAGTTATTCATGCAAGAGTTTCTTACAGCTGTAACTATTCATAAGAATAATAGGAATCTATTAGTTCTCTTTTTAAAAAATAGGGAATAGTAGAATAGACTTTAGCTTAAAATAAACAGTTTCAGATATTGCAAAAAAAGAATATAATTTCATATTTTATTTAAAAATTCACTTTTAACTACATTGTCAACTTTTAATATAGAAACTAACATGATGGGCATTATTATCAGACCCCTTTGGGAATCTCAAAATGTCAGTGTTCAACATGCGAGGACATAAATGTTTCAAAATATTCGGCGTTATAAATGCTGTATTTAAAATTATATTTTGAATATTTCAAAAGGTCCTGAATCAAAAATTATATGTTTTAGTCAATTGTTGTGTAAGCCAGATATAACATAAATGACGGCTCATATCCTTTTGAACTGTAGAATTACTTTTGAAATACCTTTAACATAAAATGCAGTTTGTAAGAGCATTTATTCGTCCTTTTCGTCCAAGCCACTGAATTTAGAGTCAGAATAAGTGCTTTCACCATTGTTGTCCGTTGATGAATACATATTGCACTTCAAGTAGTTTCTCGAAAAAAGGTTAGAAGTAAGTCTTATTTGGCCTTGGAAGCAATGTGAAATCCAAATGATGCCCATCGAACCGATATAAGAACCACCGTATGCAATGAGTGAGCGGGCTTACTGATCCGTTTAAAATTGCTCTACTTATCACAGAACATCGCAACTGAACATGAACGATATTAAAGTAAGATGTTTAGAATTGTTTCCATTCTACAGATGAGTTTCTATTATGGATCTAATTTCCAGTATCTTTCAAAAAAATCTCCTCTGACTATTATTATAATACCCATCGCTTAAAGAGTTGCCATCTATACTTATGAATAAACCTCAGTGTGTGTGTGTGTGTGTGTGTGTGTGTGTGTTGGCGCTTTACAGGCCAAGTCATTTGACCTACAGCTACCAAATTTGGTACAAGTATACTTTAGAGATTGGGAATGTGCACCTCGGGTTCCTTATTTTGAATTTTTAATTATTAATTAAAAACTAACTTTCCCGCCAAAAAATCTTCCATTTTCCCCACAGCAAAATGAATAAGCATCTCCAACTTTTTTGTAAAGTATAAAAAGTAAGACAACCATTTTCATTTTCAATAAACGATATCCCTGAAATATGATTTAATTGTACACATTAAATAATTTCATTGGCCAGTTAAGTAAATTTTCTAATCAATAAATCATTGAATTAAATGCAATACCCTCTATGTTACTTATGGTACAACATATTTTAAAAATTTAATTATTTATTTCTGAAAAGTATTCCTCAAAATTATTACCTTGCGATAAATAAAGTATTTTAATGTATACATTCTAAATATTTGTCATATTTAGGTTTATTATGCGAAGTTGTATCAATAAAATCGGTTATTACCATGAATTTTTGAAGATGCTTGAAAGAAATGTCTTTGCATTGATAAACTTTCATACAATGATAAATTACCCATTTTCTGATCCAGCTTTGTGCCCATTTGGACACTATCCAGAATGAAAGAAAATTTTCGGACAACTTTGGTCTTCTTTGTCTGAGTTGAAGTAAAAATTTTATTGGTTTTTACCTTTCTTCTAAAATATGTCATAAATCATTTCGTTTTACCGGAACACGTACGTTTTGAACGTAAATACTTTCTTCTTTCAACTTAATGACGACATATATCATTTTTTTTTCTGTTGTGATTTTATCCGTGTGACAAAGTTCTGCATTGCAGGTCAGATTTATTAACACTAGCATTATGCTTAAAGAAATCTGTAGCATGCTGGTTGACTTCTTATTAAATTAATTAATTCTAAATATCAGGAAACTATATAAAAACCTTAGTACAGTAACGTTACAATATTGTGAGTTAATTGATAAAAATAATAATAAAGTAAAACTAATGAAACCAGTTCCTGTAATTACACTAAAAAGGCTCTTTATAACGATGTAAATAATGTTGATTGGAAAATAAATCAATTTCACAACTTCGATAGCATTATTTATAAATCTAGCAATATTAAGTCATGTTATCACTTTTTCTATTTTCATTTCAGTGAGATATGAATTATAAAAGAAATATAGCTCAGTTTAGCATTAATAAAATGTGATTTTTAAGATGGGTAATATTTTAAGAGAATATGAAAACCTCAAAAGCATAGAAGACCATAATAGCATATGATAAGCAACTTATTGTTATTTAGTGTATGAAATATGCGGTGCTTTAAAAGAACTATTATTTGAAGCACAAGTTTGTATTCGAGAAACTGAAAAAAAAGGGAAAAGGAACACAGTTGCCAACAGTAGAATAGGCTTTTGATTATAAGAAATAACGTGAATTCTCTCTCTTGCTGACTTTTGTTTCCTTACAGTGGCTCTTCTCTATGCGTGATATTTACGAACAATCAAATCAAAACTAATCATTAAAATCATATTAAAATATATAGGTATCCGTTAACAGAAAACAATGTAATGTGAAATACAAATTTTTAAAAAATGCTGCAAGTTGGAATATTAGTTATAACTTCCAACCTGTCCATGAAGTCAGAATATAATAAATCAGCATAAACATAGAATAATAAAGGTTTCAGGTCTCAACTCTTTGGTCTTTACTACAATCCTTCATTAAAAAATATCTAGATGAAATGGGAAATTTACGGTCCCATTTCTGATTTTCATTTTATGAATAAAACTTAATTATGGGGTGATAAACTTTATGGTAACACCAATAAATCAATCAATTTAAGCATATATGTTTATAAAATATTAACGCGCATGGCACAAAAATTGTTCTTACTTTTTACTAGCCGCTTCTAAAGACCAGCCGATTAGCCATTTATATTGAATTTCAAATAAATTATTTCGATATAAATCCATGTCCATGATTCCGCGAAACTGGCAAACATTAAAGACGCATTCCTTTAATTGTCTTATTTGAGCTCTGTTTTATTGCGAATATGAATTTTTTTTAATGGAGAATAATCCCCTTATATCAGAGCTATTGAAATCGAGAATATCAGATTCATATATATCTAAATTTTGCGGTACTGTAACTTCACATATTTATTTGTCTTATAAACCACATAAATATTTAACAGAATGCTTCTTTAGCTTTCAACAATGGAAGAAATCACACGATTAAATATTTGATTAAACATTGAAAACGGTTTCAATTTCAGGGCAACAATGTTGGAAATTAGACAAAAAAAAATTTAAATGACAAAATTCAAAAAAAAATCGCACGATTATTAAATTGGTATCTTTATAAAGGGTTTTTTTTCGGTTTTTAAACGTTACGACACTTTTTTTTTTTTGCTGTAATATATTTGTTAAAAAAGCCTATTTTTATTGTTAAAAAAGTTATTTTTATTGTTATTGAAAATTACAATATTGTTATTGTTAAAAAAAGCCTATTGTTAAAAAAGCCAAATTTTAGCTTCTTAATTAATTGAAATTCTAATTAATATTTCTTTAATCACCCCGAGGCTCACATTTCCACCTTTCAAGGTATATATGTGCTAAACATGGCAGCTATAGGTCAAATGGTCTAACTTGAGAGCACTAAAGTACACAATGTTGTTCAGAGAGACAAACAAACAAACGCATTCATCTTTATTAGTAGTAGAGATGGAGATTATCGAATGGCAACTGTCAAATCTAAACAAACTGCAATACAAACATTTCAAGCGGCTTCATTAAGGGCTTTTGTAACTGCGCTTAGTTCTACGTTTCTTTTAGCTACGTTTGATTTGTAATGTAAAATCTATAACGTGTGCATGAGAGATATTAGTGTTTTTCAGAACTTCTGTTTAACTTAATCTGACTGCCAAATGTTCGCCAAATATCTGATTTCTTTGACATCAAAATGGGAGCTGGGATTTGCGATTCCGATAATGAAGGAAACAAAAAACAGGGTTTATTGTTTTATCTATTCCTTTTATCATTTCGTAAAAGGAAAACCTTTACAAACCTTACCTTACCTTACCTTTTCTTTGGTCTTTTATTTTACAGGCTTTCTTACCTATATACTGGAATGAAATCTTGATTTATTTTTTTTAAGAAAGACGTGATCTTATATTAGGATTCCAGGATCTAACATCTTGTAATATTCAAATTTCAACTGTTGCTCTTATATCGACGATGTATCAAAAAGTAATTGCTACACATTCTAATATACATATTTAAAATATTAATATGAATTGCTGTCATGTTCAATGTTAGACATTCTAATTCTTTACTCGTAATCTAGGAACATGAAAAGAAATTTTTTAAAAAATTCAGTAGTAATATCTGAAACTTATCAAAATTATTACACAAATTTATCTTTGCGCTTTGCCTTCGCATAAGAAAATTACTATTTATCTTTCTATTTCTTTTCAGTGGGAGAAGCTGGAAATGTCACCGGTGGAACAGCGCAAGGTTCTATGCTCCATCACCTTCCATGTGGTCGCCATAACTTGCGTGGTGTGGTCCTTGTACGTGCTCATCGACCGCACCGCCGAGGAGATGCGCACGGGTGTCCTGGAATGGCCGTTTTGGACCAAGCTCATCGTGGTGGCCATAGGCTTCACGGGCGGCCTCGTCTTCATGTACGTCCAGTGCAAGATGTACGTTCAACTGTTCAAGCGGTGGCGGGCCTTCAACCGCATCATCTACGTGCAGAACGCACCGGAGAAGTGCAGCCAGCAACAGCAGGCTGTCTTCTCTGCCGCCGAGCTCACTGCAAACGTACTTGCCAAGAGCGAGGAGAAGCGTTTCTCGCCCGACGAAGAGGAGTTCCACAGCTGCAGGACCAGCAACTCCTCGGGTAGCACGGAGAGCGTCCACCAAGGATCCAATCATGAGGAAACAATCTCCACCTGCGGCGGTGGTCTAAGACAGGACTCGTCAGTCCTGCCGACAGCCGCCAACGTGGAGACAGGATCCACCAAGACTACACTTACCTCTGTCACAGACAGTGCCCCCGCCAATGACGACCATCCCCTCGCTGGCGGCCATCCCCTTAGTGAAGTGGTAGTGGTGTCAAACGTCGAGGATGATATCCCATTGCCACCAACTCCCTTGGTGGTAAGGGACATGACTCCCTGTACGGGGGACGAAGCGTCCTTGAGAGATGCCTTTCTTTCCAGACAATTGCAACAGACCGCCAGCTGAGGATAGTGCCCTTTCTTTCTGTAACGAAGATTTTTCATGTCAGAAACTGGTGATTACACACTGGTTAAACTGGCATGCTTTCAAATATCGGCACAAAAATTATACTCCGGTTTGCGTGCATTCGGTTGGAAGGTTGGTTTTTACTATAAAGAAGATATTGAGTTAATAACGTTCGTTGAATTCCGAGACCAATGTAGGGTTCGTTCTGGACTAGGTCCTTGAACACTGTGCGAAAATAAATTCTGTTTCGAAATCTACTATACTTGTAAAGAGTTTGTACTTTATAATGAAGAATGATTCCTTCTCAAATATAATTTTGTCTAAATGTTTTTCTTTTAAATTCAATGTCAGTTTTGCAACTGAACTAAGTCTTGCATGTAAATGGATGATGACTTTTCTGACTTCAGATTCCTGCTCCGAACTCTGAAATGAAATTTATTTTTAAATGAAATTCGTTTTTAGTTTATCTTTTTGGTTTTCTTTGTCAATCCTAGCCGTTACGAAACTTAAATAAAGACAATAAGGTTAGTGAATGAGCTATTCCTATAATATTTTAGAGTCTCAGTTTCATTTGTCAGTTTTTCACGGTTTTCATCAGAGTTCTACTAAATAGTGAATATCTATATTCATGAACAGAAAACTACTGAAAATCATTTGTTTATTGTTTATTCTATCATTTTATTTCAGTAATAATAATTTATAACACGTAAATATTTATATGAACTATCTACTAGTTTTTTTTTTCGTCTGTGATTTATAATGTATTTATTAGAATAACAAGCGATCAAATTTTTTCTCTTACTGCTTTGTTTCCAACAGAATTTTCAATTTTTTCTGGATTCTGTTACATGAATGATTTTGAAAAAGCTGGTACAAAAACAGCATACTTTAAAATAATCAGAAAATTAAGTTTTCTTATTATAAAAGAATAAATATTTATTTTTCAGAAAGAAATCTTAGATCTGCAGATGTTACACACTTAGTGAAAGAAAGAAAATATAGGTTTCAGCTTTGCTTACATTTAACAGTAGGCAGACAAATACTTGTTTCTATAGTAATATTTGATGGTTTCATTATTCAGAATCCAGGAATATTGAATATTGCATTTTCATGCATAGCAGTTTTTGAGTATTTTGTTTGGTGTTTTGATAAAATCATAAAACTACATTACGAAAATGCATTATTATCACCAGAAAAAAAATTAAGGCTTCATATGTTTAAAAGAAATACCAATCATTTTTGCTACCGCTGAGCAACACTTTTTTTATGATATTTTCCATTTTAAATCTAAAAGTAATGTTTGTAATGATATAACTTCTATTATTCAAATTAAAAAAGAAAATCTTTTTTGGAGCACTCATATAAAATGTTAGAGAATAAAATTTTATTGCTTTAATAATATTGCAAGTGGTCAAGACAATAACCAAGCACTCTACTTTATTTCAAAATAAGAAGGAAAATACTCAAAAAGGGCATGACTTGATTCGAAGTCCTTTTATCTGAAAAGAGGAATTTTGGTTTTCTTGGCATTTTAAAACAAGAAATTTTTTGAAAATAGTTGTTTTGATTGAATTTGCAAAGTAATTATCCATCTAATAAATTTCGAGATCTCATTTAAAAAAACATTATAATATCGCATTAAAACTAGTAAAATAATGGCTGCGTTATTTGATCCATTCTATCATATATTTATTAATACAAATAATTATATTTAATAACATTTATAGATTATTTCTAAATATCATCCATATTTATAAACTAGCATTAGTTCTCTTTTGTTTTACAATCCATTAGATGCATAAATTTATATTTAGAAATTTCGGATTTAATACAGCAATTTGCTTTGAGTGAATGGGATGGTAATCTAAACGAATTTTTTCCGAGCAAACGGATAACGGAAAATATACCAATGAATCAATGTTCGATAGCACTTTTGTTACCATCCATTTATCCCCCCCCCCCCGAAAAAAAAAGAAACATGTTTCCGATTTATCATGAATTTTCTATCAGAAAGCGCGCTTGGATTGTTATTCCAGAGCCTGTTCCATTCTGATCAAAGATAATGTCATTGGACAATGAATCTTGAGTGGACAATGGTTAGTATTGCTTAGAAGACGAAACATTTAACAATAAATGCGTATATCAAAGTAGTGATATTTTGGATGCACTGATCCATATACTACTTAGGATTTCTTATGATTTGAACTGTGATAGTGGATATCTATTCTTTTTTTAACTATGACTTCAGGTAAGAATATTACCATTTTATTGGAAAGAAATTTCTCATTTGGAATAACTATGAGGGCTAGAACCTAATTTTATTATCAGGTACAGTATTTTTTATTAATTTGCTGTTTCTTTCCTTTTACAATATTTTGAAAGAAAGAAAATATAGAAATTATATTATTTTCTCTGGTATTTATATTTCACAAATATTCTTGTGTATATTAAATTTAATTAAGGCTTTAGTTTTTATACTTCAATAGTATAACCCGGTATACATGATTTTATTTATCATATACAAATTATAAATTTCAAATTGTTTAATACTTTTTTAGTAAAAAAAGAAACCATATTCTTCCATTAGTTTTTCAACAGTTCTTTGAATGGAAAAATTATATTATCACTTCTGATTATTAAAATATAATTTGAGATAAATTGTTGTTAGAATACAAATATTATATCGCTTATTTTATTGCATTGCTTTCGGATATGTAAATGATGAAAAAATTATTGAGATCTTCTCTTATTGCTTACGGTTCTATTTTAAATGATAATTTTGTAAAATACTTTATTGGAGACATACTATTTGCTGAATTCTAGTCCTTTAATGATCTTAAAAATGGAGAACATTTAAAGATCTAGTCTGTGGTGCTTTAAAGAGGGCTTTCAAAGAATATTTGATTTGTTTTTTAATGCAGGCTGTAAGTATTTCTTACTGTTTGTCTTATGGATAAATAACAAATCTTCTTTGAACATTTATAATAATTCGTTTGTAGTGATTTTAAAAAAAAATTGCAAAATCGTTATTTCAGTATCTTAAGAATTCGACTTGAAATTCTAATGTTCCAATTGAAATTAGTACTCTAAGTGCATCGCAATGTGCATCTAGTCAAACTGATTGTGAATTTTAAGAATTTCATTGGATCATTGTTATTTAATTTTGTTTTTATGAACAATAAAATAGTAAACAGGTTTTGGCAATCAATATTTTTCTCTTCTTAAAAAACTATTGTCTCAAATTATGTAGTTCAATTATCAATATATTCATAGATTTAACAAGTAACCTACTAACTATAATTGATATATTAAAATTTCCCTCTGAGGAATTTAACGAATAAGATGTGAAGAAACTAAACATTTCATAGAGTGCCTCTGATTTCTAAACTGAATTTATATAAAAAATATCAAAAGTTTTCATAGATTCAAACTTAAAAGATTGTAACTAAACAGATGTTTTTTGGTTGGTAAATTATTTAAAATGTGAAAATGCTTATTTTAATAGTCAAGACGTTTTTTTCCTCTTCTACCCTTAAATGTTAATTTCAATGGTATCAAAATAATGCCAAAATAAAATGTTAAATTTCTGTTTTAGACCTAATAGTTAACCATTAAAGAAACCAATCGTACTATGCAAGTAAATAAATACCATATAAATAAAATTAGCTATACAATAAATATTCAAAAAGCAACTAAAATTTACTCTAGGCCTTGAAGAAATTCATAAAACAGAATTGGCTCAGAAAGTACAAAAATAAAATTCTTTACTCAATGACGTTTTCGTATTTTTTTTTACCATTCCCATTATAAAATTAATGAGAAATTACTAATTATTTCAATATATATATTTAACTTAATGGAAGAGACATGTTTTGAATGCGTTCTTTGAAATATAAATTCTAGTAACAAAAAATGATTAGACATATAGCATGTAAATAATAGCCGAGTTTGGTTCTTGCAACTTGAAATTTTAAATATCGATATGTTTCATTTCTTCTTTTATGACTACTGAAGTTTTAAAAGAAATTGCTGTGTTCATACTACACTTAAACTCATGCTGAACTTTCTGAATATGCTGATGCTGCTACTAAAATACATGTCAATTCTGCAGTCTTTTGCAACTAACTGGATACATCGCATTTTAAATTATTACTGAGCATACAATTATGCATATCTTATTTCCATTGAGAATTCATATGCCAAGTGCAACCTTAGTTAAAAATTGTGGTGTCTCTAAATCTGCCAACGGTTAAATTTCACAATCGAGTACAGCGCAATTGATGGGTTTCGAACGAGAATTCTGATAATCCAAATATGTGTGCTTGACATTTTTCAAGAATAATTCAGTCTGTCTCAACTTTCTTATCGACTGAAGTTGATTATTGACATAAGCGTAATATCGAGCCCTGAATTCAATTATAGCTGCATATTAGTGGTGCACAGTATCCAGTTAGATGCAAGATACTTGACCAAAGAGCTATTCGAACCAAAAAAATTCAATCATAACATTCATTAAATGCTCTTATTTCATGTCTTTAGGCATGAAGTGTAACATTTCTTCTCTTCAACTTACTTATTTGATTGCAATAATAAAATAACAGGAAATTATAAATGCAATATTAGTTTTATACTGCATTGTAACACGACCGTTCGAATCTATCATATATGTTATTAACTCATTGTTTATGCGAAAGATTTCCTATTGACTTGAATAGTCTGAATATTAGTAGTGACGCTATGAATAATATGTTTTATTCAGCTACGCCAATTTAAAAAGTACGTATCTTGTTCTCATTGTAAATAAACATTTGTAATGTGTTGCAAATAATGTGTAAAGCAAAAAATTGCGCATTTTGTATATTAATGATGCATATCTTCCTTTTTTTATTTATTTAACATCCAGTTTGGGAATTTTTTTCGTAATGTTTTTAAATAAATATCATGTACAGTTTATCCGAAAAGTTGGATCAGTTTTTGAATTACATTGGAATATTCATAAAATACTCATTAAAACATTATCTAAACGCTTATACATGTAAAAAAACAATCTATTAACACGGAAATTCACTGATAAATATTTTAAACAAAATTATAATTGGTAGTTTTACTTCCAAAAAAAATATTTATATTGGTCCAGACTTTCATTGGAAAATAATTTTGAAATTTTCATGTTTTCTGATAACATTTTTGTTTATTTCTTGTAATACTTTGTAATTATTTAAAAATAAATTATAATGTGAATGAATAAACATGTAAAACATAAATAATGTGAATAAATAATGTGAATGAATAAACAGGTAAAACAAAAAACAGCCATTTTAGTCATATGTCAAAAATGCGTCTGTAAACTTTATCCATATTCGAGTTTTTCCATAGAATCGTCAGATTTTTAACAAATAAGTTCTTGATATAGCATTCTGAAATTTAAAAAGTGCAATTCTCGCTTATTAAAAAATCGTTAGCTTTTATATTGTGAAATCAGTGTTTCTGACTGTGGTATTGTAACCAGTTCATTTTATTTTACTTTATATTTTCATTATTCTGGATTATGAAATTGTATAAAACATTTTTAACAGGGCTGCTTCAAGAGCTCAGATTACTTGCATATACTCAACAAATATTATTTCCAATGCAACTGTTATTCAAGCTGTATATTCAACAAATATCATGTATAGGATGATGAATTTATGCGTGTTGCAAAAAGCTAGTCGTTTCTGTTCTTATGTGTGGAGTATTATGCTCTTAAAAAGTTCATCATAATGCTGGTTCCTCCATATCAATGATAATTCTTTCTCTGAACTATTGTGTATTTCTGTTATATGGAGAAAAACTTTATGAGTGGAGACCTTTTGTTAACCTGACTGTATTATAATTCTAGTCAAAAGCGTGCTGCAGTACAATTTATTTTAATGCTCTTTTTCCGGAGGACGGTCATGATTTCACGTGTAACTACATGATCATTTGTAGTTGAAGTGTTAACGAATAGGTTAAATAAAGTAAAAGCCAGAAAAATAGGATAGTCAAGTAAGGTAAAAAAAAGAAAGAAATTAGTTTTCCTGCATGTAGACTCCAATAAATGAATAAACAGTTTTACAGATAGTTTTAATCTAATGCGGCAATTGTTACAAGTGATCAAGTAATATGACTTACTTTTGGTAAGCTAAAAATTTAGAAATTATAGAAATACAGTGTCAGTTTAGTAATAATAATACTGAAATTTTCATAACCTTTAATATTTATTGAAAACAGAAATGAAATTCTCAAACACTACTTTATTTTTTAATTCGAAATATTTATCTCTAAAATATTTATCTCTGAAAATTATGATGTAAAATTTAGTTTTTAAATCATTTACTTAAAAATATAAATAATAATTAAAATAAAAATAATTAATTAAGTAAAAATTTAAAATAAGTTCAAAATCAAATTAGACAGGTCACTAGAAACATCGCAATATTGCAATTTTTTTCCTGAAAACCAGAACAATGAAAATTACAGTTTTCTTTCGTAAGGTGGAAAAAAATAAAGATTTTTGGTTAATAACAATTTATTAATTTACCTGTTATAGACCTTTTTATCCAAAAAAGATGTTTTTTCTCTGTATTTTTTAGTAAAACAGCCATTGGAATAGTTAGATTCAATAAAAAATAAAAATAAATTTTAAGTGCCTTTATACAATAAATATATGTATTAAAATTTCCTTGCTATTCTGTGATTATAGATATGCTTAGAAGATCATTTATGTAATATCATTCGAAATGTTTGTATATCATGTATTCATTTTCTTTGAATAACCAAATTGGTGCTTGTTACAAAAATCAATGCCTTGTTCTGTTTTATTGCTTAGAATATCGAAGAGATTCTTCCGAAACTTAGAACAATTTTTCAAACTGAGAATGTAGTTATACGTGCTGTGAAAATCTCATCCGCGAATAAAAGATGTTTGAACTGTGAAATAATGTGTAAGTTCGTGCAAAATGAAAATAAAGTGTGAATTTTTAATTAAAAAATATTTCTGTTTTTATTATTAGTATTATTTATTCAAAACGTGTTTTTTTTTTAACTTTTACAGAAAAAAAAATTCAATCTATTTATAAGAATGAAAGTAAAGATGATCTAATATTTAGTAATTAACAAATGCAGTAAAACAATATATTCTGCCCACAAAAATGTGTCATGCCAATTTAATATTTACATCCTTTCTTGAGCTTACAGAAGCGTTTCTTCATTAATGAACAAGAAAAGATTTTCCAACATAGCTATAGATAACGCGTAATAATACAATGCTAGACCCCATTTTCATGCTCTTATGCCTTTCTTACGACTGGGTTCTATTATTGGTACTCACACGTTGCAAGGTTTCGGAAAATATATATAATAATCTAACTATGCATAACAAGCATATTATATATAATATGTTATTTTTTTAATTAATTCAGTGTGATCTAATTGTCCTAAATCCCACATGAGTTCGGCATTGGAAATAAAACACAATTTCACATCAAAACACGTTGCAAACAACTATGTACCTACGATTATTCACAGTCAGTGTAACGGTTGAATTTAATTTATGAATATTTTGAAGAGTTATTATTATATTATGACAGCTCTCTATTTTTACCCCAATAACAAATTTCTAATTGTGGCCGAATCGCTAATTGAACCGTTCTCTAATTGTGACATAATAGCTAATTTTTACACCTTTGGAGCGATAGATATATACCACCAATTGGAAAATATCTTAAATGGCATATAAAATTATATTGATTTTTTTTAGGGGGAGGGATCAATGAATTCAATTTGAGAAAATTGAGAAAACTAAAATTTTATACTGTCACAAGATCCTATTAATCATATTTAATAATATATTCATGACATTTTAAAATCTTAAACAAAATGTTCCATTTTTCTTCGACTGAAATTAATTGAATTATGAACATTGAATATTATTATTTCTGATTATTTTAGACCATTTTAATACATTACTCAAGAAATTCTGCTAATAAATCTACTGCAGTTCTTCAAAATAACTATTAATGGTTCTAAAATAATGAAAATCGAAGTTTCATAGGCATGTCAGTTTATTTATTTAAGGAAGAATGGAATATATTTTTTATTTAAAATAGAAGAAAATTTTAAGACCTGGTGATGATATTAAAGAATTTGATTAGAATATTGAATATTGGATAAGAATAAACAATATGAAATCTAAATATCAATTTTTCAATCATTATATCCTTACAGTCAAGGAATAACAGTAATCAGTAAATTTTAAAGATTCTCTTTTTCCTACTAATTAATTTTCCTTTCAACCACAGTTATATTTCTGAAAATGAACTCTCTTCAGATGGCTTATCTTGAAAAGGAAAACATTTTCACAATTCAAATATTAAAAAATGAATAGCTGATAAAAGCAAAAATGAAAGGTATCTGTTAAAAGCTGTTGGAGCTCTTTAAAATTTAATATCCCTTTCATAAAGTCTCTTTCACTGGAAGTATCTCTCTTCGCCTCAGGCATCTCTGAAGAGCAAAGATTAATTTGAGGAAAATTAAAAGACTCGATGAGTTTCTAAGTTTAAATTTCACTTCATCTCGATGCAATGCGCTCAAATACTCGAAACAGAAGAAAGAGAATTTCTTAGTAAAGTTGTGCCGGTGTGCAAACATTCCTTTCAAAACTGAGCTTTGACTTATTAAAAGATGTATTAGAGTAAAGAAACATACATATTTACTATGTTAAGAGAAGTGATGAAATCTAGATATCACTTTAATTCTTTTCTAATTACTAACTGTATCACTGATTTGAAATAAATGCTAAATATTTTGATAGATATTTTTGGATTGATAGGAGTCATTTCGAAAACAGATTTGGTACATCAAAACAAATGAAAAGTTATACATTAAGGGCTCGTCCATTAGGCCTACAGCAATCCTTCATATTATAAAGCTTTTTCAATTTATTTGATAATCCATATAATCAAAGGAAACAGGAAAAATGCAGTCAAATCTAGAAAAGAAATTAAGAATTAAGAAAGGATTAAGAATTAAGAAATTAAGAATTATAAATTAATGCAAATTTGAAGCTCCAATATAAATAAATGCAGACCAATCGAAGAAAATCCCTGATACTGCCGTCTACAGATTCGTCCCTTTAATATTCGTTACCAGAGCAGAGTCTTTAGCATATCTGAATAGTGATTATAAGTCTTTTCTATGTTGTCTTTACCCAATATAGAAAAATAAAAGCTCCACAACTATTAGGTTCTTTTCCCCGTGACTAAACGACTGATTGCCGTTTCAAGTAGGTTAAATAACAATTAAGTCGATTTGTTGTTAATTAAAAAAGAGCAGATATGAATGCTGGATCTAACAATTCAGAGAACTAAATATTATATTTAATTATTTAAACCACTGAAAACCCTTGCATAAATGCAATATGTTTTTAAATGCTGTTATAATTGAGTTTCTTCGATTAGAAAAATACGGCTTGAAAATGTTTTGCCATATGTATCACAGATATTTAAATATCGAAAGATGGGGAAAATCGCCACCAAATGAGACGCTGACAGAAGATACGCTACAGATAGATATTGTCATTTATTTAGATACTAGTCATCATTATTTTTTCAAATTTCACTTTAGTTTCAACATTTTTAAAATTATATAAAAAATTGATTTAAATATCAATTAAATACCTATTCTTTCTTTAATTGCAAAGGAAGAACTTTTTTTCATGTTTTATTCCCGTTGTATCAGTTATCATTTATGACAATTTTTACAAACGATTGAAATGGAACTCTTTCTCTAATGGTTAAAAAGCTATATCTCTGAATGTGTTGTTAATGTTGTTTCAGACACAGTTAACAGTTTTAAAACTTTACAGTGATGCATACTATTTTAAAACTTAGTAATCCTTGTATCCGTAACATTTAAATTTTTTATTAAATTTATTATTAAATTCCTATTATAATATCATTTAATATAATATTATTATCCATATTAATATATTAATATTATCTATTAATAAATATTAAATTTTTTAATTAAATATCTATTATTTCCTTAATTTCACAAAAAAAGAACTGGCTTTCGGGTTTTATTCCATTTATATCAGTTATCATTTATGACAATTTTTGCAAACTATTGAAGTGGAACTTCTGTTTTTCTAATGTTTAAAATACTATATTTCTGGATGTTGTTTCTGACACAGTTAACAGTTTTAAAACTTTACAAAGACGTCACACCATTTTAAAAATCAGTAATCCTTGCGTCCGTAACATTTGCATTTCAACGTCACACAGTAAATTCAAAGTATTTTCAGAGTTTGGCTGGATACTGATAATAGTATAGAAAAATTTTTGCGCTATCGCATCATCATTGTAAGAAGTAACAAGGGATCTTTACTTATTCATTTCTGTAGAAAGGTCTCAATACAATTCAATGACATTGATTTCAAATATGTGACTTTATTGCACAGTTTTTTCAATTAAATTCCTTTCAAATCTGTCAGCTATTCTTAAATAATTTGAGATTACACTGATGATTGGGAGCAGTAATGAACTCATGTAACCAGAAATTGCCCTAACTTACTTGAGTTAACTAATTAGTATTGTCGAGTTAGTAATTACCATGAATACTTATTGCTAACTTTGTTGAATTGGTTGAACTTGATGCATCATTTCGAACGACATTTCCAAATTGAATTATTTGATTATCTGCATGAACTCAATCAAAAAATAGTTTAATTTAATTATTTTTGACGACTAATTAGTTAGTTGAGATCAGTGGTTGCTAAAACTTTCAACCAAACATTTTATGTAATTTTCTCTCAAAGGTTTCCTTGACAAAATGTTTTGAACTTCAAATTTTAATCGTACTATTTTAAAAGCCTTAAGCCATTCCATTCATTGTGGAATGCATTTCACCACTTTTCTAATAATTTTATGCATCCAATTATATCACATAAAAACGCAACAGTATTTAAAAACGGACGCCCTTTAAAATCTTCCCACTATTGCTTCATTATAAAATTAAATCTTCATTATAAGTATAACGAAATTTTAAAAATATTAAAAGCATGCCTTACATTGAAACCTGCTAACTAACTCCACTAATAATAGAGATTTAAATCATACAGATATTAAAAGAATTCTTCCATAGCCTGCGGTAATTGGAAAAAATCATGCGATTAAATAATTGATGAAACAATGAAAATAGTTTGGGTTTCATTCACAGCGATGAAAATAATGCTGTAAAATATACTTAAAAATACCTTTAAAATTAATTAAATTTTAAATTGAAGATTTTACGGCAAGTAAATTTGTATCATTGAAAAGATAATTTTTGAATCTTAAAACTGAATAAAAACATTTTTGTGCTAAAAGTTTTCAGAAGTTATCGCAAAATAACACCAAAACTTTGTTTAATTTCTAATGTATTAATATTTTTAATACACATTCCTCTGCTCCAAGATATAAATGAGAGCCAAATTGATAGCTTCTCTAGTAAAGAGTCTGGATTGTCGAGTACCAAGAATATACACAGATATTCACACATTATTAGTAAATATATATAATAGAAATTTCAATTAAAAACATGATTTCCTAGTTTTTTCATTGGTAGTAAAATTTTTATCTGTTAACGAATTGCAACACATAGCCAGATAGTAAAATATGAATTATTCAGAATAAGTTTTCCGGGTTTTTTTTCAAATCTTACATTGAAAATAGTGCCGCAAAATATATTTAAAAATATCTTGAAAAGTTACAGCAACTTACAGCAACTAAATTTTATTACAAAGGAAAAAAATATTTAAAAAAAATTCTTTGAACTTTAAAAATTGAATAAAAATCATCTTCGCGCAGGAATTTTTTTTTTCGGATACTATAGCCAAACAATGCCAAGCTTTCGCCTCCAAACTATATTTAAAAATTTATCAGTTAAACTGTCAGTTTAGTAAAATACACTGAACTCCGCATCAAAATGATGTAAATGGTAGGCATTTCTAATTATCTTCTGTTAATACACGACTTAGTTTGGATATCACTATATTTTGAGTTTTTAAAGCATTCATTTGAATTTGGGGCATTTAAAAATCAAAGAATCATTTAAACTCTACTCATAAATGTTCTATCGCAAAATAATATTTTTGATTATTATATATTTTATTTGCTAAGTCAAAAATTAATCAACTAAAACAGGATCTGAAAACTGAACTTCTATTTAATCGGATTTTACGAAACATTCATTACTAAATGAAAAATTCTAACAACTTTTTTGGCATATAATTAACACCTAAACACAAAAGATAACATTCCCGTTTTTCGAACACTTCTGTTTACTTCACGATCTTATTTTATTAAAGTATTTATTTGTTTTCATATTTTCTTATTATTTTGGGGTTTTTTTCTGTTGGGTAATATTACCCATTGCCCTGGATTTCAGCCAAACGAGCTGCAGGACCACACCTAACAAAAATGATCCGAAGCAAAGGCTATGGGCGTTTTTTTCCCCCTCTTTGTAATATTGTTCCAAGGAAGCCGAGAAAAATTCGTGAAGTACATATTTTATTAACTCCATCAAAATGGATATTTCCTAACTTCTTGTTTTATTCATATTCGGGACGCCCATGATGGCGATGCATTTCAATGAAATGGTCCATATGTAAAAATCATTGCCATAATGAGAAATATTTCTTAGTGTCAAAATATAAGATATTTTAACGTTGCATGAGTATGGAAATAGTGCAGTGACTGCTTTAATTACTCAATACAAATGTAATCAACTGCCTATTTTTAACGAATACTTATTCGAGAAGCAAGTACAGTTAATAGCCACTAATTCGAATATGGCGAGAAAGAACCTGAAATGATTTTAAAAGAAGTAAACTCCTTTTATAGACTCTGGCACAAGTGACAAGAAAAAGCTTATAACTTTAAATGAGCAATTCTTGTATATATATATATATATATTTCGTGTATCTCGGAAACGGCTCTAACGATTTGAATCAAATTTTATATTTAGATAAGGTTTTGCTCTTCAAGTTTAATCTGTAAAGGCGTATATATTCCTAAAAAAACACGATTTTGTAACAAAAATATCATTTTTTATATTAAATATTGGAATAAATATATTCTTTGCTTCCGCTTCGAAGTGTGGGTAGCACAGTATAGTGGCCAAAACAGCATGAATGTCGCGCGTGTTGCGGGCGTCGTTTCGAGTTGCGCTGTTTCCCTTATTTTTTTACTTATGTATTTATATTTAATTTTTTTGCTTTCTTAATTTATCTATATCGGTGTCTTTCCTGAAGAAAACGCGATTTTACACATACAAGAAAAAAAAAACATTTTTATAACTAACTACTAGAGTCTTTTTCTATCTATTCTCATTCTGACATTGTCATATAGTGCCATCTCGAATCCGATTTCATTATAGTAAAATTGAGTACAAGTTCAAAAATATGAGTAAGGATAGATAAACCGTAAAATAAATACTGCAATATAACTGATTGTTTCGAATAACATGATAAACTAAATGCATTCATAATTTCTTTTTATTTAACTAACCAGTTTATATGCAGGTAAGATTGAAACAATATTCATATGTAATCCCTTTGGGACTCGTATCTAAATTTTTTCTTCAAAAAATACGATTTTTTAAAAAAAGAAATCTTAAGTAATTTTATATTTTATATTTAGATAAGGTTTGATTTTCTAAATATTTTATATAATGTGTCTATAATCCCTCTTGACATTTTCGTTCAAATAAAGTCAATATAAAATCGCCTTTTAATAGGCTTGTTTTAATAAGGTCTCCCTTTTGTTTGCGGTTAAAACCACAAAATGTGCTTCTTTCTAGCTAGGATTTTACATCGGCTAAGTTCCAGGTTGTTTTTTCATATCCAGCTATTATATTTTTTCTGCCACTTTATTTGTTCTAGAAAAATTCTAAGAATTTTGTGGGTTCTATATCAAACCACCATATTTTATACTTTTTTATTATTTTTATGATAAAAATACTTAGTTATGTAACAAAATTTTTTTCAAAGAAATAATAAACTTTATCTTTTAATTTCATGTGGACTCAAAAGTCAATCATTTCGAACAAAATTTTGTGACATTAGGCTTCATAAAATCTCATTTGGTTTTACTGTCTTTCAGATGTAACCATTAATATTTTTTTAAGCGATCCCATAAAATTATGGGTTTGTTCTTGAATGTTAAATTCCATTTCCATTTTAAGTATACTTTATAGCTTAACTGAGTTCATAAATTATTTTTCTTGTCTTATGCATAAGTAGTTTCTTAGCTCTACAATTTTTTCCCAACAATAGTAAAATGCATGCAAGAAAATAACTTTTACATAAGTGCGACATCTGTTTTTTCACATAAACATAGCACTGAAAACTCGCGCCAAATTGGCGATATATTCTTAAATTCTTCGCCAAACCGCAATTCCAACTCATAGAGTAACCTCAAATAATTAGTATTCGCCATTTAATTGAAAAGTTATGCAATATCAGCCTTTTTGAATAAAACCATTTATGTGGTAAAATTTGTACTTAAAGTAAGAGGTTTAGAAACGTTTTAAAATCACAAGATAGCTTAGAAGCCAGATGCAAATTGAATCTTCAGGATCTAATAATTTTCGGCTTTTAATCCGAGTGTAATTCATTTTTTTTTCTTTTTGAATACTATTTCGGTGCATTTCCGAATAAAAGAATTGAAGAAGGTATTTTTTTTTCCTTCATAAATTTTATTTATCTAAATATATTTTTATGTTCATAAAATTAAATGAAGTCAGTTTTTTTAAATATGTTTTATCCTTTATTATTTCTTTTTTTTCATAAGAAAATCGAAATGTTTATTTTTCTTTGATCCGATTATAAAAAAATATATACATTAATTTGTACTTGTAGTAAAAGGAATCTCTCTCTCTCTCTCTCTCTCTCTCTCTCTCTC
>JAPMOR010080612.1:363105-430346 GCA_026543865.1 Argiope aurantia | reverse complement strand
ATATATATATATATAAAGTATACTTCAGAAAGATTTTTTAAATTTTACTTAGAATTTTTTTTTAATTTGATATTAAATGAAGATATAACGCTTTTCCGCAATAATATCCGAAAATTCTACGATCCGAAAAAAGATTTATACGTCATCTTAAATTTTTTTTTATAATTCCAATATTTTAATACATAAAATAAGTCTCTCCTTTTAAACAGTTTTTAAAATATTGTAAGCATATTATTATTATTGAAATGGATAATTTGACATCTTTAGCAGCAAATGTTGTATTTAAGTACGTATATTTTCCAACAATTTGTTTCCCGCAAAACACAAATAAAGTTTAACGAGAGAAACGAGAACATTACGCGCATATAGGAAAAATTAGCTTCTATCAAAGTGTTGCCATCACGTTGACAAAAGCTCAAATTAAAAAATTAATTTAACTTTTATTGCAAAACTAAACCTAGAAAAGAGTAATTTTTAGCATGTGTCTATATGAAATGAAATAAGCATGACATATGATTTTTCTAGAAAAATAAGGAGGGGCAAGAAAAAAGCTTTCATAATTTTAAAAATATCTATAAATTAATTTTACAATTCTGTGGTAGTTAAACATGATTCTTATGTATATGAAGGATACCACTCTAATCGGATCTCAATATCGAATTTCCGAACAGTTAGAATTAGGCATATTCATCTAATTGGAAAAATGGTCTAAATAAATAATATTTAATGCAATTTAAACCAATAACTATTCTGATAAATAAAGAATTTTATATTTTTATATAGACCCTCGGTCCTGTGAGCCATATTTAGTACAATATTCTTTAGAACCTAACATTTTTAATAAAAAAGGTCCACTCTATTCCGACTCTGAGTGAGTTATGAAGATTTGAATATTACTGTTTAGTAAAAATGTGAGTTTATAGACCATTTTATTGATCGACTCAACCGGGGGTTTTCCAAAGCTGATTGGTCTAAAATAATGAAATTATTGATTGTTCTAAAATAATGATAAGAACTTCGATGTCTCGGTTAGATTTGTTGGTAGAAGATATTTTTTTCTCGCTATTATTTAAAACTTGAGATGTCAAGATTTGAACTTCGTTGGGAACAATTCCTTGAGACTAGAGAATTGTATAAAATTCAGACTTCACAATTTTTCCAGAAGTACAATTATTGATTAAAATAAAATAAAATAAAATATTCTCATTTACAGAAATTTAAATTCTTGAAAAGTAAAACTAAAGACTAAACTTTAGGATGAATCAGAAATTTTTTAAATTGAATTATTCTTTCAGATATTGCATAAGTTACAAAAAATATTCTGTAACCCACATAACACTTCAGTGCCGAAAGATTCTTTCTGTTCTCAAATTAAGAGAAAAATGTTAGTTTCGTCAAAAAAGGTTTTTGTAGTAATTCAGTTTAACCACTTCCGTTTCAATTTAAAGTTCAAATATTAAGGGAATTGACAGAAAATTAGAGAGATGCATGAACAGAACGGCGTAAAACTTGGTAAGTTAAATAGATATCGAAATTTGAAGCTTAAAAATATTCTGCTGAAAAAGCAACTAAGAAACAAAATTACAAAAAACATTACTTCATTGGAAATTTGATTCATTAATTCCCGCGGAACAGCTGGTAAAAATTCCACCTTTTTATTAAAAATGAAATACATCTATTACAATTTCTTCAAATTGAACAATTCCATTTTCATCAGGTCTAGATTATCGAGGATTATCGATTGCTTAGGAATGTATTAAGTTAGAGGGATCTGAAATTGATGTATTTTTTGCGATATCTTAAGAGAACTAATTTCGTGCTTGCATTAGATTTATTTTGGTCACACGTTTGAATATATTCAAATGAAAATGAAGTCTTGTTTAAACTTTAGAATATTTTTCTTCTTTTTTTTATTTTTAAAATCGCTTTCAGATTTTTTTTTCCATCAGTTGGCTAAAGGATTCATAAATTAATGAGCTTTTTAAGTTTTTTTATTAATGTATTTGGAATTGATTAAAAAATTTTTAAACATTTTTATAATTTTGTATCAATTTTTTTAATTAAATCTTTTATGCGCGAAATGCTGAAACCAACTATTTGGAAGATATCTTCAAATAAATATTTTATTATCTCAATTTGTAGTCATAATTGTCACTTGAAAACAATTTTTATATAGATTAAATTAAAAAATAAAGGATATTTGGTGTTTGAATTGGATAAGAGATCCAAAAGGTCCTTACTGAATTTAGTTCTACCCTCTTTTTCATTGTGTCAAATAGTACTGACACCTTTTCTAGTGAATGTTTTTTCACACCATCTTTCTTATCATCTCCTTCATTAACTACATTATATTTCTTAACAATTTGTAATATGCCACGCAATTGTAGAATATTCGTTAATCACAATATCTTCATGAACAGGAAGAAAATCAAATAGGTCTTCCACTTGTTATATCTTTCAAATACTGCCACGTACCATGACAGTTAATACTATTGGTCCATTCAATTTTGTTGAAATTTCGATTAGTGATAAATCTCAAAACCTTAGCAAAGGCGAGAAAATAGATTAATCAGAGCCGGAAGCAGTGATCTCCCCAAACCTTTTTTGTATGCTCTCTAATAAAACTATTATCCCAGTGAACATCTTGCATGGCACTGCCTTACAATAGTTCGGAAATATTAAGCTGTGGGGTAAATTTAGCATTTTTATTGTATCCATCGTGAGATTCTTGGCGAGTTTTTTAATCCCCTATTAATTTCCTCGTATGCGGTTAAAAATATTCAAAAACCCAATTTAGGTTTTATAAGCATTCTTTCCAAAAACAAATTGAATAAAACCTTTTGACACAAAACTACATTTGCAGCCACAAAATTGCATACCAAAAACCAACCAGATTGAAATGATACCATACCATACCAACCAAAATGAAACAAAATTTTGAAATAAGACTGTACCTGTAGTTACAAAATCCCATATCAAATTTCATATATTTAAATCATTACGTTTTTGAGTTATCGCGATTACAAGTTTCTGAAATTACAGACCAACCGACCGCCAGCCCCTTGCTGTATTTGGTTAAAAATTTGATGGATATATAAACTATAAATGTTAAATCTAAGTGCTGAATTTATTTATATATCTCTTTCAGTTTTGTAGTTATCGTGGTAATTTACATTTGAATAGCCGGACAGACAAACTTATTCTAAATCAAATTTATTCAAAATTTGATTAAAAAAATTTTACAAATTAGGTGTAAACACTGTGTATAAAACTCCATCAATCTGTCTCAAAGAGTCACAGACAGACAGAGATTTTCTAAAAATGTGTTATTTCTTTTTTAATTCAGGGTGGTCTAAAATGTGGAGATTGTCAAAATCCGAGTTCGATGATTCCAATATTTTATACTTCGCATATGAGAAAGTGAAATTTTCATTGTGAAGATATTTTCTTTCTTAATTTGAAGAATAAATAACACACTCAAAATAAAGATTCTGCAGAAACTTTTTGCTAAATAAACGAAGTTCGTTCAGTGAAGTTCATGGATTAACATCAATCAAACATCGAATCAATACTGTAATTGGAAGGAAAATAGCTCTCTTGAAAATATTGGCTTTTATTCTTTAACTCTTTTTTTTTTATCGAGATGCCCTTTTATGTAGAAGCAATTTCTGTTACTTCTCATCTGTTCTTCATGAAATGTTCAATGACTTAACTTTACCATTGAGTCGACGGGTTTGCATCCTAATTAGCTTATCAATAATGGCAGTGTTCAACAAAATAAAAAAGAAATTGTTGTTCATTTTCATTAATTAATTGGTTTTAAATTTTAATTTCTCAAAGACTTGTTGCAACAAAGTGTTTCATTTATCAACATCAGTTATTTAACGATTAATTAACAGAAGCAAAGGTACACGCAACTAACACATTGAGCAAATTTACTCTGCATATGTTTTTAAAAATTTAATGAAAGACTAAATTTTTCTAAATAGCTGCAAGTTCTGCAAATATAATTTTAAATGCTTTGGCGTCAGGAATAAAGTCTTCCTCGAAAAATTTAATACGTAAATATTGTAATTTAATTATTACGCAAATTATTAATTATTAATTTAATTATTAATACGCAAATTAAGTTTTGTAAATAAGTATATTATTGTTAATGGTATTCATTTTCAATTTTCCTTTTTATTTTAATCCTCATTCTTCCGAAAGGTTGAGTCAAACTGTAAAGTTTTGCAGTGTGCAAAAATATATTGTGAAATTGTAACATAAAAGATGCTCTCTCTGATTTGAGAAAATCGATTATTTCTACTGTTATAGACGGACATATTCTGTATTCATATGTCTAACTCTTTGAAACAGGCATATTCTTCCTATCAGGAAAACAGGCCATGGTGATCTGATGATAAAATCTCGACTTCAGAACCGAAGGACCACCGTATAAGCGGGTCGGTGAGTATTAAAACCATCTGAGCCAAATGTCTTCTCGTTGGTGTGGTGCGGAAATTTTGAAAGGTTTGTATGCCAGTTCAGTGTCGTCCTCGTTGTATGATCAGAGTTCAAATTTACTAGGTCCGACATAAAATATCCATATTATTTCTTTAAAACGGGACGTTAATATAATTAAACTTAACCTATTAAGAAAATACTTTACATTTAGGCTTTATAAAGTATAAAATTATTATTTTTTTTTAATAAACATGTTACAGAAATATTATATATCATAATTTTTAGTAGTTTTCACTGTTTTATTATTCTTACTTAGAAAATTAATCTTAAATTGAGTAAATAAAGGTAAAAGTTGCTAGACCTTAGTTTTTATACATTCTCAGGTCTTATAAATCGTGTCTAGTAAAATTTATTCACTAACAATTTAGGCAAAAAAGAAGTTTCTGCAATCAAAATTGTCCAATAAATAAAACTTTAAACTCAGTATTTCAGACAATTTTATATTGTTTCTACGACCACCTCCATAAAGATATGCCAATTACTGGCCGCTGTTTCTCCGAGGTGTTGGTTGATTGGCCTGAAATAATGAAATTCTAATCTATTACTCGGCCATTTTTGGACAAAGAAAAGCGAGGCTGTTTTTAAATATTATCGAGTCAATATTATTTTATTAATCATGACTTCTAAGACCGTTAGACTTTATAAAAAAAATTATATTTTGTAACCTTTCAGAATTATTGGCTCAAATAACCTTAAAAAAATAGTTTCTTTTATTTCCTTTAATATACTTTTTTCATTGTAAGTATTGGGTTGTTCGGAAAGTAATTTCGTTTTTTTTTTTTGTGTGTGTGTGTGTGTGTGGAAATGAAAGACAGTTTTTGTATAATAAACAAATACTTTATTAAATTATTTATTGGCCGTTCTGGTCCAACACCTTTTACCATCTTTCTGGTAGTAGCATAATTCCACGCTCATAAAATTTTGGTCTTTGCTGCCAAATTTTGGTCTTTGCTGGTCACTGATCGAGGTGGTTTTTGACCTCCTCATTTGAGGTGAAGGTTTTACCGTCTAAAAAATTAGCGAACCAGTTCTAGCACTGGCATACTGTCAACACACCTTCTCCATACACATCGGTCAATTTCTTTCTGGCTTGAACAGCATTTTTACCCTTTCTGTAGTAAAACAGTAAGATATGCCGAAAATACTGCTTATCGCTCTCCATATTTAAAAGGGCACCAACCAAAAACTACTGCGTAGAATTAATTGGAATTTTTCACACACAAGCCTTGCTATATGAGCTCTCAAAGCATATAAAAATTATACGGCTTAAATGTGAAGTTGGGGGCAAAACAATACAATTAAATCCTCTGTCGGAAAAAAACGAAATTACTTTCCGAACAACCCAGCCTATTTCTAAGAAAAATGTGGAAATTATTTTTGGAAAATATTTTGAGAAGACATCTAGTATAACCCTATTTTAAATACTATAAAGTTGTAATCTTAATATAAATAAAAGACTATTGTGCATGTATATCTTACCGGGAATAAGAGAATATCAACATTCTTCGGCGAATGTCGACACTTTAATCCGATGAATATTGACATTCATTGGAAAATGTTGACATATGCCAAATATCGTTCATCTACTGCAACATATATATATATATATATATAAAAACTAATAAAAAATTATGTATAATGGAATTTGGTTTTTCAATTTTATTAATTCTTTTAAAATTTAAAGTGGACGATTTTGAAATACGGCAATATTCTAATTAATTTTCTCTACCAATATTTTTTGATAATTTTTTTCATAATTTTTAGAATTTTTTTATCGATTTAAAGTAGTAACTGAATGGTGCCTAAAAGAATTGAAAGAAAGTGACGATTTCAAATGACTAAGTCCTAATGGCAGCCAATTAAATGATGTGGTATAATGAATGGATAAAAAAACAGTTACATGTATTATAATTATTTATGCAAAATCAATTTTTAGGTTAAAAATATTTTCAGCATTTAAAATCAAAACAATGCCAGCATATATAAAAACTAGTATATATTAAAAGTGATATATGATAGCCCCAAATTATTTATAATGTATAATTATTTATAATGTATATAATGAGAGATAATATTCAAAAGTTATAATATTTGTTTGAAAAAGTTATATAACATTTAAGTTTTGAAATCTGATCAATTGAAAATTAATAATGTATATATATTCCATCGTATCGCTTTAACATACTGATCTCTTTCGTGATTCCATCTGCATCATTTTGATATGATTATTAATTCATTATTAAGAGAATTTATGGTACAAAAAATGAAAAATTTTGCATTTCTATAATTCAAAAATCTCCGCTTTTGAAAGATTTTTAACTTAACACTTTTGAAAATGTTTGTCCTAAATAAAATCATTTTAATATTAAATATAAAGCTTATTTTAATAATATTTTCTGAATTTAAAAATGCCATAATTTATAAAATATTGAAATATTAGAACTCAAAAGTCTCCCTTAGTCTAAATCTATTTTTGATTCTATGCTAGAAATTCTGATCAGAAAAAAATAAATATATTTTCTTTCTTTTCCTATAAAGAACTTGAATTAGAATACCCAAAAAATAATTTAAAACTGTTTCGAGTGCTTGTTCTTTTTTAATTTGGGATTTTCACTCAAATCATCAAAAAGACATTTAAGAGGAATTCTTTATTGATAATGGAACTGTTTTACATTTTCTACTATCATGAGAAAATCAAACATCTTTAGACGCTTTTATATATTCACTTCTTTTTTACTTTTTCTAAGCCTTCTAAGAAAATAAAAGGAGAAAAACGAAGCATTACAGTATAAAGGAGGATAAAGGAAATAAATTTTTTAAAGGTGAAAAAAATTTACAACTAAACACTTAAAAAACAATACTAGAATAATATTATAAGTATACAACAATTTGATATTTTTCATATTTTTGAGATTAAAATCTTACTCATTCCTAAACACTTGATTTATTTCATGTCTGTGAAGATGATATTTTACAATCGATTTTTTATCACTTTTTAATGTGTTAGAATTTTGAAATTTTGTACATTTGTGTGCTTTCAATGGTAAGTTTGTTTCAGTACGTGAAATAATTTATTAATTATTACTTCAGAGTAAATTAATTTAATTATTTTTTAATCTTTACAATTCTGTCATCTAATTGTGAATTTGGGAAAGAATTTTATTTCAGGAATGCACAATATTTATAATAATGAATTCTAAAATGAAATTAAAAATAAAAAATAATAAAGATTTTTATTTTTATTTTTTCCTATTATATATATATATATATAATATCAAGTATTTATATTTGATATTATTTCTGTTTACGTGTTTTTTATGTTTTGAAATTTTGTCTATTTGATTGTCTTCGTTCGAAACCATGAAAGATTTTAATTTTCAGTTTATCCATTAATTTCAGTATTTTTCATTCCATACGAATGTTAGCATCAGATAATGAATTTGGATAAAATTGATTTTAAAATTAAGTAATATTTAAAATAAATGATTATAAAGTAATGATGAAATTTTTTAATTTTAATTTTAGCACAATAATAAAGGGCATGACATTTTTTAAAACTGTTTTTATTAATTTCGTTTTCCATCTCATACACTAAGTGCATCTGGAGAAACTATTGTAATCGTCTACAATTTCAAATAACGTAAAAGAACCTGGAGTCTGAACAAACTATTTTTGGAACTGTCTGTCTCGTTCATATCCGAACAATCATGTAATAATAATCGTAAGGATTTCCGTTGTTGGGTTATTATGATCCTTTATGTATGAATTCTTAAGTCCATCAATTTTTGGAAGTATATTACACGAAAGAATGCACGAAGATTCAAAAATATAACATACTTCAATTTATTCAAAAAAAATATTGTATGCTTTTATTGCTAGAATTGGAAATATGAATTAAATTTTACACTTAATTTGTCAACGGATAAGATTATTTCTCTATTCTTGCGAGTGTGAACATATTAACTAAAATGCGTAATGCATTAGATACGAAAATTATTTTGGGCCATTATCATAAAGAGTCCAAAATCTCTACACATAGATTATTCTAAAAGTAATTAAAAACAGTGCCTCATTTTTAAAAATTATAAAAATTTAGGGAACGTTTACACATTTTGGAACGATCTCATAGCTGTTTAATATTTAAAATTTAAAGACCGTTTTTTTTATAATTTTCAATCTCATAGAGTTTTTTCTGAACTATAAGTTTGCATCATGATTTCTTTGGTAGAAGGTTTTCGTAAAATCTCCAGTTACCTGACTTCCATTCTTCTTCTATTACTTTCCCGAGTCAGAAAATCGTGGTGAGTTTCCGCTTAAAATGACTTTTTCCAACAAAACAAAGATATAATAATCCACTGGTGAAACTTCAGAGAATTTTGTAAAAATATGTTGAAAGGATATATACGTAATATCTGTATCGGTCACCATTTTTTTTTCAAAGAATACAATCGCATATTTTCGATGTGTATAGCTTCGCCTTAATAGAATTTCACTCTCTGAAAGTCACTGGAATAAAGAAATGGAATTTTTGCTGTAAATATAGGACTGGAACTTCGATAATATGTTGAACTGATTTTACAATTTTTCCCCCTTCTAATTTTTAATTTCTCATTATGGAAAAAGCTGCAACAATCAATTTTTTTTTAACTTTCTATGCAGTGATGAACAAAGTTTATCATTTTTTTTCCTTAATTTTCAATTTAAAAAAACTGATTTTGTTACATTTATTTAGGCAAATCTAACTATATTTGTTTAGTTTTTTTAAACAAAAGTCACAAGATATATCTATTTATCTCGCATAATAGTTTTCGTATAGTGTTCTATAAACCGAAACAAGAGCTGGTGAAAATTATATTAGTTTTTTTCTTTAATCTGTAAACCTTGGTTTATTATTTAATTTATTGTTTTTGTAGATATATTCAAAAATTTCGTAACTAATTTCTGCACCGGCTGATTTTTTTTACCAACAAATTCTCTTACGAAATATTTAAAACAATAGTACATCTTTCGAATATTCATTGGGAATCTTCTTTTCATGTAAAAGTAATGACTGATGGTTTTTCCCTTTCCGGTTAATGATGTTGCTTATTCTGCACTAAGAATTTTTAATCCCATGCATTTCGTAATGTTTTTTAATCATGCTATATGAATATTTCTCTTCCAAAAGTGAGAAAACGGATCTTTCAATACAAAAATTGTTTACATGTGAAATTTTGTTAAAAAAAACTAAACTTAAAAGTAACGGACATTATTTCTCATTTCAAACAAAAAGCAGTTGCCAGAAATTCTTATTCGAAAACATTTCCTCCTTTTAATTTTTTTTTATCGAAATCGTTCTGAAAACGTGTAAATACCTTGTGTAAATATCTTTAAAAGTTTTCAGCCCTATTTAGTTTTATCTTCCTAGAACGTATTTTTGTTTTATTTTTATTCCTTCAAACTTAGAAAATGAGAAAAGAAAGGGTGGGAATTGCCATGCAAGTTTACTGGAAACTATAATGGTTAATTAATATTGTTTCCAAGTTAGCCCTTTGCCTCCTAAGTTCAGCAATATTCATAACCATATGAAAAGTTATATGGAAAACGTGGAACCATGGGTTAGTTATGCAACAATCAACTTTGTTCTGTTTGGTTATTTAAAGTTCTTTTTCTTTTATTGTTTCTTTCACTCACAAGTTTGCTTCGTCTTCTATATAAATGAAAATATTTCAAAAATTCCTGTACCAGTTACAAACTTTAATCATTTGCATTTTACTTAAATAGAATTCATAGTCATTGCTAACAATGTCTACGAATCTATGTAGACGGCTAACAGATTTAAATTCCTTTTAAATTGCATTCTGTTTAAACTCCATTATTTCCATTTAAATTCCTCCACTCATGTTAATTTAGTTTGCCTCATCGTAGACACGATATGGCTACGTTAAGGATGCTTTGTAGATTCAATTATAGTCTTCGTCATCTCACAATTTTTCGAAGTTTAATATCTGATCCCATTAACTTTCGTGTAATTTCTAAATTTAAGTGTTCATCTAATAAATGAAAGCAATCAATAAATCAAATTTTACTTCCGGAATTCGGCAATATATTCTTGTCATAAGACTGAGATGTAATAGTACACTAATATATTTTATTTCTAAATGCTGTTAGCATAATTATTTTATAATAAAATCATCTGCAAAAATACAATTTTAGATTTCTTTTTAATATGGTAAAAATTTTTAATATGGTAAAAAGGATTTAATAAATTACAAAAGAGTGTAAATGGTAAAATTTTTGATTTATTTATAATTAGAAAACAATTTGATGTATTCTACAGACTAAAGAATTTAGAAAAAAATTATTAATGTACACGATATAAAATTCCCTTTTACGATCTTCTCAAAATTTCATTAATATTTGTTATTAAGTAAAAATTTTGTTAGAATTTTTCTTTGTTATTCCTTTCAGTAAGAAATAAAATTAAAAACTAATTTATAATAACAGAAAGTGCAAGCAGTTATAAATCCGTTGAAACCACCATTCTGCTTCCGAATGTATCAATTGAATATTTTAAATTTAAAAAGTTATTTTATTTAAAACAATAAATAAAATTCTGGAGTTTAAATCGAAGAACTCCTTTTGTCAAATAATTTGTCTTCATCGGACCAACCTTAAGGAGTTAAAGGGAATTATATTAAATTTAATTTCAAAAATTCTTTCCTTAAAGTCACATATGGGTCGTTCGATTCACATGAAATTCGACACGGGCGAAAGGTTTTTCATGAAACGTGGTAGACATGTTCCTCATCGACCGAAGTAGTGATGTAAATTTCATAAGTAGTGTAGAGGTTAAGAAACGCCAAACCCATTCTTCAAGGTACGGAAGACAAAATCGCTTAAAAGCATGTAAATGTAACTGACATGAAATTTGGAACATTTGGCGGAATTGTTATGAAATTTAGTAGGCTTCTCATTAGCTGATTAGATATACTGGGTGTGCACAGCAATCCTAACTCAGCTCCCAAGACTTGGTATGGTGGAGGGTTTAAAAGCATGTAACAAATGGGTCAGTGGACTTTATTAAGGCATGAAGTAATTTTGTGAAATTTGATACTCAATTTCCCCCTCGGTTGATAATAAATACTATGGAGATAAACAGTAATCAATTCATTTCGTGAGAGTTGGGTGAGATAGCGTTAAAATACATATAAAAAATAGAACGATCAAATAAGATTCAAATCTATAATGACGGACTAAAAATGTGGTGGTGTTAAATCTTCTTTACAAACCACCTTAGAATGAAAAAACCCGATTAAAGTATCCGACTAGGTTGAAGACATGAATTTGGATGAAAATTCGCTTTATTATTATTGTTGTTGCTGTTGTTGTAACTTCAAAAAAATAGGTACGTTTCTGTTTCCAATGGTATCATTATCTTGTCTCTGTGTCGATTAGAAGCCAAGTTATAAAAAACTATTGATATGTAAGTGATGCTTATTTATAAGCATTTAAAAACTTTCAATGCAATTTCTGAAGAACGAGTTTTTCCATAATTCTACTACACGAGTATCAACATATCTCAAAACATAATCAAGATATCATAATGAAACTTATAATTAGAGTTCTTTATGTTATTCAGAATGTAATAAACTATGGATTTGATATTGAATATTCTAGAAGTGGATTTATGGATGTATAATGTAAATATCGCTGAAAAAAATTCCAAATTTCATAGATAATTTCATATATTAAGCACAAAAATTTTATTTTTGAATATAATTCTTAGACAGTACTTAATTACACTCTAAGATATATCACACATGCAATGTTACAAAGAAAAATGAAAAACTGTAACAATTCTTTTTCTCTAAAACAATCCTAGTTTTTGTTAATAAATATTAAAATTTATATCAAAATATGCTTTTTCTTCAAAAGCTACATATATATTTACAAAAATTTCACTTTTGTCATTTTTATATTTATATTATTAAAAAACATCACAAATATTAAGATAGTTTTTTTAAATCCCCTTCAAACATAACCTAATACCTTAAGTAGGTAGAATCTTTCGATTAGAAGGCTGGAGTAATTATGGTGAAACTTATTTCATCAGTTGATTTAGACACTTCCTTTATTTAAATTTTATTTGAATGATATGAGATTCATTATTCGATTTAATATATGGTAATAAAAAATTAATCTTAATTCGCCATCTTTTACTGTGAAAGTGAGTGAGTTTTGCCTCCTTTCATCTTGTATCAAGTGCAAGTGAGTCTTTGAAAGTCAAAAGATGAATTTGTTAACCAGAAAAATTTATATTCAGAAACAATAATAATATGTCCAAAAATGGGTTAACAATTTGAGATAGACTTAACTTGTTGTATAGTACTACACAAAAGACAACATTTTTAAACTATTATTTAATGAATCACTTTCACAGAATTTAAGAAATATTTCTTTAAATAAAGTTAGATTCATAAATGCTATGGTATTCATATTATGTGTTGTTCTGTTTCCTGTTACCTATAAAACTTTGATATGAGAAGAAAAACGATCAATATCAGGTCCTCCTGCTGCCTATGATAATAAGCATAAACCGCAGTACAAAATTTTTCTTTGATGTCATTAATTAGGCAAATGTCGCCTTACTGTCAATTTACATTAAATTATTCGACAGATGCACATAATGTGGTAATAATCTTCATCAAAGGTGGCCAAACTGGGGAGAGGGGCGGTTCTTCAAGCCTTACAATCTCAGCGATCGCTTATCTTCTTTTAATCCTACGTCTGCAAAAATTATGAGCTTCGTCCGCAAAATTCCTCGCCATTTTGGAAACTATGTGTGCAGAGTTGGCTATCAACGAATCTAATGATTTAAATCCTATAGAATTATTGTATAGTAAGAAACAGGAATTGTTCAATTGTTGTTGTAACAGACAGTTGTTTCACTCGTCGAGCATTCAGCCTGCAGTTGCTAATGATGATAAATAAAGCAGATGCCACATTTTCCCGAGTATTTTTAGTCAATTAGTAGGTAAGAAATTAAAATGGCTGGAAACTAATATGAATTGTTACTTTCATTGGTTGCTTTTATAGATTTTTTTTTCGAAAATTATATTATCATAAATTGACTACTCCGAACCGCCCCATGGCACATACACAAAAAAAAAATGGAATGACCGGACCAGCAACACTGATGGAAAAAGTGATTGAGCCGTAAGAACACTGCTGATCATGGTACAATTCTTTCCATGGAAAGCACGTCCCGTCATCTGAAGGGTGTATTTGACCCCACACCATTTCTGTACCCACCAGGGAGGCGAGAACCAATCACTATACCGAAGGCTTCTCATTCTCATTTTTAAGGTGCCCTCCGGTGGGAAAAATTAGAATATTATGAGAATGTAATATAGCGAATGAATTGGTACTTTTCGATTATTTTTTCTGGTTCAAATTTTGCTGAATACTTGGGAAATATGAGATTCTTTATTTACCCATATTTTTTTCAGTAATAAATTTGCTAATTTATTATATTTATATCATTATAATAATTCCTTGACTAAAATTTGATTAATTGTTACTTTCTTTATAGCATAAGCTGCTGCTGTCGCCAATCTTTTGTATCTTGGGCATACTAAATGTTGCTTTTTATATCATAGAAAGTTATTTAGCTGCAAAAAAATCTGATTTTGAAATCTAGTTCATTAAAATGCAATTATTTAATTAATAAAATATTAAATACTTTCGATTTGCGTTTGTCAGCAGAAATAAAAATATATGATATAATTGTGTATTATCCATAGTAAATAATTTATGCAAAAACGTAATCGAATCAGTTCTTACCCATATTATTAAGATTGCATATGCAGCAATACGATTATGAAATCAAAACATGAATTTTATTTTCCTTCTGCCAAGCATTTACGGCAGATATGTATAAATATATTATTAAAATTCTTTTGAATTTTGAATGACCTCTGAATAAGATATCTTAATAAAATGAAGATTAATTTTAAAAAATTGTTGGTAAAATAAATATATTTTACAGTTAAAACAAATTTTATTTAAAAATTCTTTCAATCACATTTTATTTAAAATACTAAAATAAAAACTAAAGCATGAAACTCGAATTATTTTTTAAAAGAAATATATCGTGATTTTTTTTTTGTTTGTTTTTGTTTACCTTTAAAAATTTCGAACAAAGATGCATTTAAAAACGCAACTTATGTGTTTAGCGGACAAGAAATCAATAAATTTTGTTGCAACTTGAATCTTTCAAATGTTTAGGCTCAGAAAAAGATAAAAAATAATATAACAATGTGCTGTCTAAAGCAGATTTGAATGCTCCAGGGCCTTTTGACGTCACTCTTGTTTTCAACGTGAAGAGGCTTCACAAAGTGGGTGTCCGTCAATTGAAGATCATTCGATATACTCCATATTTCCGTCATTATACATGTTAGGATTTGTGTACTGATCGATTATTTTCATCGATGTTTTGCCTATATTTTATCTTGTACTAATAAAGGGTTTGAAATGGCAGTTTTCGTTGATTTTTACGAGGGAAAAATGTATATACTGGAAGTACAATTGAACGCAATTGCTCTTATAATTCGATTTTTCAATGGTGCTGTGACTAAAATGCATTTTTTGAAAAATAATAAAGGGGAAAGAATTTCATTTTTCTTGTAAAAAGAGCGGAGAGTTACTCAGTATTTAAAAATTCATCTCAAATGCTTGATAAAAGATAGTCTGTTGCATCCATCTCTCAGAATTTACCAATAAAACTGTATTTGAGAACAGATTTTTGTAAAACACGACAATTAATCTTTTACTTCAGTTATATTAACGTCCCGTTTTAAAGCAATAGGGTTATTTTGAGACGAACCTAGTAATTTTTAACCGTGGTCAGATGACGAGGTTGGCACTTGAACTGGCTTTGCACCACATCAACGGGAGAGCGTCTGGCCGGGAGAAAACTAGCGAAAGGACGACGATTCTTCGGTGAAATCGCGTCACGTTCCCGAAACCTTACCACTAGACCACCGCGGCCCTGACAGATAATCGTAAAACCTCACTTTTCAGTTGGACAATTCTTGCTTGTTAAAAATTAATAAATAAAATAATCTGCATTTGATTTTCCAGACAAATTTTACTAAAGCTATTTTTTTTTTGCATCGTTTTTATGCTTTCTTATTAAAAAATTATTTTTGTATTTCTAAGAAGAAAATTAGTATATTACATTAGGTTATCAATTTTTACTTTCTCATATCTGAAGTATGCTACGAGAAATTATTGTAACCTTTAAATAATTCGAAATTCTGACGAATCTTCGCGTTTCAAACCTCCTTGAATCCAATAAAAATATTTCTAATTATAAGTCTGTCAATTGCGAACACATTAAATGAAAAACTTTCTGAGCTAGATAAATAGAGTTTAGTGTCTGATCTTCACACTATTCAAATTTCTGTGTTCATTTATTCGTTTCGATATGTAGATTTCTATAAAATATTGAAAAAAATCCATTCCGAAAAACTTTGGTTCCAATTACAAATGAACACGATAAAAAAAAAAAATTTTTTAATTGAAAGCCAGATAGATAAAATTTGTACTCAATTTTAACATCTAAAGTATGGATTTTTTTAAATCAAATTTTGAATCCAAACCGTCAAAGATTAACTGTATCTCCTTATTTAATTAGATGCATATAAACACGATAATTCAAAAAGGCAACAAATTGCAATGTGTTTTTGATGATTTTTGTACATGAAAAACGAAATTCGAAAGTGATCTAGTTGTTCAAATTGAAGCTTTTGCTTGATCTTGTTGTTCAAAGTGTAGTTTTTGGTTTCGGTGGTCAAAAACACGCATTCAATCTACATATTCGATTTTCTTCACTATATTAAGAAGTTCACGTTTCTCATGAGGAGAATTCAGAAAATAAAAGTCTGAGCATTTGTGAGGTTGTCAGTTTTACTCTAAATTCTCAATTTTCACCTGGCTGAAGAGCGAGAGATTCTTTGTTAGAGAATATACGAGAATGTTTCAGAAGACCACACTCATAAATTTAAAAAATATATCAAAAACCAGCAAACTCTTTAATAAAGATATTATCCCCTTCTCTCCTACATAAAAACTATGGACCACTGGCAAGGGTATGAACGCCACGAGTGCTCACATTTTTATTTTCAGAATCCCAGACGTGTGCGTTTAGTAAAGAAAACCAGATATGCATTTTGGCAGTCTTTTTTTTTTTTTTTTTCTGGCTGATTAAAACCAAAATTCTATACCAAATTTCTCTCGTTCAAGTTATAGCATTACATACATACAAAAGTACAAACCAGTGGATGTTTATGGATTCGATTCAAAATTTGATACAGGTATACACTTTAAATGTTGGAATTGCTTTTACTCCGTCTGTTGGAATTGCTCCATCTAGCTTTTTTAGTTTAGTCAGTAGAGTATTCATTGCTCTCAGAGACACGCTCTCCCTCGAATGGGCTCTGCTCAAAATTTGGCATAAATCAACAAACTTATTGTACAGATAAAATACAGAATTTCATCCATCTAGCTGAAAGCATTTTTGAACTGTCATGTTCACAGATAGATATGCATGATTTCACGAATGTGTGTTTCCGACTTCGTTAGGCCTGAATAGTGAAGATTCGTTAAAATCTAGAAATCGCATCTTTGAACGAATACAAATTCATCATAAACGAGAAAGTAATAATATAGCTTTTTTATTCCTTTATTATTATTCTTTTAGTATACGAGATATATAAAGAAAAAATATTATTATCGCCAAAATAATTCGAACTTAAGATTTTAACCAATCTTTAAGTTTATATCTTCCTGGGTTCGAAAAAATTAAGGTTTTGAAATTTTTGTCTGCAGATATACGAAATAGATAACTAAAAAATGATTTTTCTTTATATATTTCTTCCTAGAGGAGAGCTAGGAAGATGAAATTTGGTATCAGGTCGTTGGTGTTATGTTGTAAATTTATATCAAATTTTAAAAGAGATCCTTTCTAAGAAGCTGTCTGCCTGGCTACTTAATTAAAAATGACTACGATAATTACAAACAAAAAAGAGCCAGATGGATAAAATTTGGTATATCGGTTTAGTATCTAAAATGTAAATCCATATCAAATTTAAAATCAGATCCGTCAAGTTGATTATATTCCTGCATACATGCAAACGCGTTCACATGTTTGGTATGTAAAGGGTAGATCCTTCAAAAACTTTGTGCAAAATCTATCAAATCGTTGGCAGACTGTTCGTCTCATCATTCCCATGCACTTAAATGCAATCATTTAATTAAATTTCATATATCATCTTTGCTTTAAATCAATCAAAAAAGCTACCAAAACATGTATTTAGTTTTCTGATACTTAGGTATTAGCCACATAGCAGCGATTTTTTTAATTAGAATTTCTGGTAAAATAAAAGCTAAATAAGAGTGTTTTTCGAGATAGCTTCCAAAAATATTATTGCACAAATATAAATTTTATACCGTTTCTGAAATTTAAAAAATTGCCCTTTTAATTATACAAAAATAATGGTATTGCGAATTTTTCTAAATTTTAGAAATTTAACTTATTTTTTACCCAATTTTCAAATTTAAATTATACTAGCCGCCTTTGGCGACCAACCGGTTCGCCAGTATTACTTCACGCTACAATTTTCAATTAAATATTTTAAGTAACTGGTCTCTTAATATATTCTCAAACAAAACATTTTTAATCGTCAAATTTTGATAGTCATACCAAACTTATATTGTTGTTTAGATCGTTTCGCTCAATTTAATATATATATTTTGCTAATTTGTGGTCATTTCCGGTAAAACTTTAATTTAAAGTGGAAATGATGAAATTGCAATTAATATAAAGATATTTTTTAATAAAACCAAGCGTTTTACTTTATTTATCATCTTTATTGTTATTTATTTATTATTATTATTATTTAATATGAGTATTGCAAACAGAATCGCTCGGTATTTAAGTCTTATGTGAACTACAAAATATTTTTCTTAATTTATGTAATATATCAAAGAATAATTCAACAAAAATTTCTCAGATTCAGCATTAAATTCAGTTTTTAGTTTTGCTTTCAAGAGGATTGAAATGGAATCAATAATAATATTTTGTCCCGGCCTATAAATATATTTCAAAAATTATGAAGTCTAAATTTAATGCAGTAAGGTATCATATTCTGAGAAATATTCTGGACACTCCAAATTTTAAATGAATGAATGAATGTTTCTATTTTCCACGATCAACTAAGACTTTTTTTATGAAGTTTTAAATGTTAAAAATTCAGAAAAACTCAACATTTTTATAATTTTAGGCCAATTAATCTTGAGAAACCTGGGCGCTGATTGGCGTATTTTCTTTGAAACGATCGATGGAAAATCTAAAATTATCCTTTTTTTATTGAATAGTGATATTCAAATTTTCATAAATCAGTCAGTTTAAGCGATTGATTTAGTTGATTGGAAATTAACTCTTTTTATTTAAAATATTAGTGTTTCAAGAACATTTTGTTCATCTTGATTTCCACAGCAGAAGCTTTATGTAAAGTCAAAAATTCTTTATTTATTAGAGCATTTATTGAATCAAGTTACATAAAATATAATCATTTTCCATTTAAATCATTTTAGCAGATCTGTGTCTTACTAAAGGTTTACAAATTAGCCGTGTGGCCCTGATTTGAATGGATATCCTGTTCATACTAAACAAAACATGCCTTAAAATAAAACTGATTTATTGGATTAATAATATAGAGAGTGTAAAAGATCATAAAATAATTTTTCTTGAATTTATTTTTTAGAAAAAATAATATTTCATATTTGTTTCATTTCCTAAAGACACTTGCCGAAAATTATATTTTTGCAGATTTCATTTCCAAAAAGATTTAATTTATTTTCAGTTAGAGCTTTAATCAATGTGATGGCAACACTTTGAAAAAAGCTATTTTTTTCTCATGAATGCGAAACGTGCTTAATCCTCATTTTTATTTTTGACGAAAAAAATTATTGAAAAACATAGTTAAAATATTTATTTAAAAATTCATTAAAAATAGAAATTTAATTTTAAGATTAAAACAGTAGTATCATTTAAAAGATAAATTTTTGATCTTTAACTTGATGTAAAAATCTTTTTTGTGCGGTAATATTTTCGGCAGTTATAGCAGAAACACGTCAAAATTTCGCTTATTTTTTAAATAAGTAAAATTCTAATTAAAAATTCGAAAAAATAACCCCCAGGTGCACATTTCCGGCCTCCAAGGTATACACGTGCCAAAATTGATAGTTGTAGGTTGAATGGTCTGGCCTATAGAGCGCCAACACACACACAAACACATTGAGCTTTATTATAAGTATAGATTAATGCCTCGAAATTAAAACCGATTTTTCATTGTTTCATCAAATACTTAATAGCGAGATTTTCTTCCATTGTTTAAAATTAATGAGGAAGGAGTCTGTTTAATATCTGTGTTAGATTACAAAAAAAATAATAAATCTATACTTATAATAAAGCTCAGTGTGTGCGAGTGTGTTGGCACTCTACAGGTCAGACCGTTCGACCTGCAGGTACCTAATTTGGCACGTGAATAGTTTGGAGGCAGGGAATGTGCACATAGGATCGATTTTTTTTAATCTTTAATTAGAATTTCAATTAATTAAAAATTAAGCGAAATGTTGGCATTTTTCCCGCTGTAACGTCCAAAAATATTACAGCCCAAAATTGATTTTTACTTCATATTGAAGTTCAAAAAAAAATCTTTTCAATGATACTAATATTTTAACAAACAAATTAAATTTTTATTTTTAATGAATTTTTAAAAATTAATTTAATCATAATTTTCAACAATTTATTCACGCAAAATAAAAATAAAATTTAAGCTATACTTTCACGTTGCATGTTAATGTGAAAATAATTAACTTTTATCAACGTCTTGTTATCATATTGACAAACTCAAATAAAAAATAAATAAACTATTATTATATATTAAGTATATAAAAGTGCAATTTTCAGCACGTGTCTGTATGAAGTGAAAAAATTTGAAATATGATATTTTCTAAAAAGTAAATGGCGGAACCGTTTTATGATCTTTTACAATATCTATATTAATAATTCAATAAAACAGTTTAAGGCAAACATAGTTTAATATATATATATATATGATAATCACTCTAATCAGGGGCCATCAGCTAATTTCGGGCGTACATTTGCTAACAAAATGGTCTAAATACGCTAAATAATTATATTTAATGTAGCTTGAGTCAATAAATTATCCGATGGATTACGAATTTTAAATTTTTACATAGATCCTCTGCCCTTTGAATGATATTTAACAAATATTCTTGAGACACCAATATTTTAAATAAAAATTGTTGAACTCCAACTAAATCAATACTAAAGCTGACTAATTTAAGAAATTTGAATATCATTCTTTTATAAAGACTAGCAATTTTAAACCATTTCAGCGACCGTCTCAACGAAGATACCCCAATCTTCTTCCAAGGGTTTCATTTTACATATGAAAAATATGAATTCAACATTTAGAAATTCATTTGATTATTATATTTAAATTCGAAGAAGATATGAAACGGTATGAATTCAAAAATAGCTCTTAAGTATTTAATTACCTTTAATTATATCTAAAACTAATTATTGTATCTTATCTTAAGCAAAATGGGGGAAATTTTGCTTGCAGTCCCATAGAAAATTTCCACCGAACAGCTCGGAACTCCATATCTAGATTATATAAAAATCAATACTCATTTGGGTACATAAAAATAATTTTACTTAATTTCCATTTTTCATTACGATTATTTTGTGTACAGATATTATTCATGAGGAAAAGTTAGAGATTCGTGTATTCAAAACTAAAACTTCTAAATTTAAAATCTTAAAAATTATTAAAATTGCATATATTTCAAGAGCAGTGTATAATATTAGGAGTATTTGGCTCTTTAACCAACCTTATAACTGCAATTATAAATTGAATATTCACCCTAACAATACTGAAAATTTCCAAACGTCCATTCAACGAAGCTATGACGTCCTGCGCCCGTGATGCTCGGATATTACTGTGAAATTTTTTCCTCTTTCTTTGATCAAATATCCGAGAAATATTGAATACTCTCAAAGGATGTCCGAGCACAGTTTTGATTAGTAGATATCTACTTAGCAGAGTCTCATTCGTTTATCAACCCCTAAAGACAACGGTTGTTATTACAGTTTAAGAAGGAGTTCTTATCTCTGAAAGAGTAACTCGGGCGTTTTGGTATTCTGAGAACTTTGTTTAACTCGAATGATCTTAGGAATGACAGGTAGATTAATCTTATGCACTCCCTTTAACAAATATCAAATTAAAGGTGTTTAGATATAAAACATTAAAAAAATTATGCAGTTGGTCGATAAAGTTTTCACAATGCTAAATTCTTACACAAGGAGCATAAATAAAATAAAAAGTGGATGAAGCAACAAAAAAAAATATGAAACATTATTTAATTGCCAAAAATTGCATTATCCTTCTTATATAAATTTCTAATTGTATCAGGGTCAAAGTTTTGTGTTAAAATCATCTAAAACAGCTGAATGAATTTTATAAACTTTCACTGTAGGATTTATATTAACTTAATTTTATCCTAACCTCATTCGGGGTTTGAAAGAAAAATGAATAGAGAATTTTTCTCTGTCTAGAAACTGTAAATAAAATATTAAGAAAGATCTAGTTTAACACAAGATATTCAACGACATCTCTATGTTATTCTTATTTGATACTGTTAATTTTAATTTAGAATACCGCTTAACTTAAATTATTCTAAAAAAATCCGCCGAGACAATTATTCGTCTTAATGCTGAATATTGCGTCACATTATAATGTGATACGATACAATAAAAATTAAATTAGAAATTCTACGTTTCTAAATGCTAATCATAATAGATTTGTCTTGATTAATATCAATAAATGCCGAAATTATAATATTTTTCAATGACACTGTACATTATGGTAGGCTAGCATCTGTTGACACCTGTGAAATAAAATCACTTTTAGATAAAACTTTATACTATGCTTTTGAAAAATTGCTACTTTTCTTTAACAACTAAGAAATGTTTAGCTTTTTAAAAAATGCATTTGATTTTCAATACTATAAAAATGAATATTAAAAGCGTCTCTAAACATTGAAATCAGAATTTTTAAAAATTAAACCATATCACAAATCATTCTGTTCATACTGTTATTTAATACATAAATTATATAACCCTCCCAAAATTTTCTATTTAGGTAAATTGTCAAGATACAAGATGAGTCACTGGCTTTTTACAGAGGACTATTCCGCATTTTAATTAATGTACTTTCGAAAACATTTATTGCTTACATCTCTTATTTTCAAAAGAAATTAGAAGCAAATCTCAATTACAATCGAAAACTACTTTCTTTTAAATTCCATTACTAATCATAAATTATAAAGGATTGATTTAATTAGAATAAATACTCAGAATTTGATTTATTAATTGCACAAAACAACGATATAAAACACAATACACCTCGAGTTCAAACCTGAAACTAACATTATATATAGAGACAAATGATAAATTTCAGTGGTATGATGAGAGATTTAAACCCAGTTGTGTGAACAATTCTTGAAAGATGTTTGATATTGATGATTAGATTTTTATTATTCTATAATATTTTTCAATACAACATAATACAATTCAATATAATATGCAATATTATATAATATCGTATAATATTACACAATATTCCATAACATTGCTGAAAATCACGAGAAAAAAATCCTACATTTTACGCACTTTATATATAAAATGCCTTGTACAATATTGTTTGTGACATTGAAAGCTTCAGATAGGGTCATTTTTTAGATATTAACTTTCAGATAACGCGCTTTTGTTTAAAAACAAGTCAGGATGGCGATTTTGATGACTCAAATCGTGCTTCGAAAAATAACATAATTTCAACAACATTCTATTTTAAATAATATAATTTAAATTATTGAAATAAATTAAATCTTACCAGTTAGCTCAGGCAAATTTATACCTCCTTGTTGGTATCCAGAATGCCTTAAAATATCATGAGACTTTTATTCGAATAGAGTTGTTTCATTATTTTTCTAGAAGTCGCCAGTTTCGAGTTTCTGTATAAATATTGCAATCATTATCTTCTTGATCATTCCCAGATGTCCTCCAACAAGCACATCAGTATTGTGTATTTTAGCTCTTGTGTAATACATTTATCGAGATTGAATTGTTTGAATATTCACAGCATTATAACTAAAAATGACCTAATAAAAGGATAAAAACTTAATATTTTAAATTTCAAGGAAAATACTTCTTCAAATATCCAAGGATTATGGAATGTTCATTTCTATGCCTAAACAAGATACTTATATTTGATATATCTATAAGTTATTCTACTTCATCTTATTTTGAAATTGTTTGCTTTAACAATGTGGAAATATTAGTAAATTTTATCTGCTTTATTACAATCATTATTTAAATACCTAAGCACTTTTTATATTTTTTTTTTTTTTTTTTTTTTTTTTTTTTCATTAGAATGGTAGCATTTTTCTTTTTATATATTTCAAAAATGGCAACGTAGATTTCCTTGACGTGTTGTTATCAATCCACGTTGAAGTCGAAATTCGTCTGTCAACGATAAATAAGATTGTAGTTCTGGTTTACTGGATTAATTCCTGCAGTGAGTTTTAACATAAATATCTTGAAATCCTAAAGAAAAATGTATAAATATATGTTTTTCGATCATTTCCTAGTGTAAAATGTAGTTGGAAAATTAATTCATCAAATTTTGATTGTTTACATATGTTTATCTTCTGGCTAGTTGCTGTAAAAACGTTCATATTGTCGGCACTTTATTTTTTAATTTCTTAATTTTTTTATATCAGCACTTTTACGTAGATAGTGTTATTACAATAAAAAATATTTACAATTCCTGAATATTGATTAATTTAAACATTTATTAATTATTTCATGATTTTCGAATATACTCGCGCTTTAAGAAGAAAAGAATTTAATTGATACCATTTTTGTCATTTCTTCAATTTTTATCATTATTATTCAAATATTCCGACAATTTAAATATGCAGACATTGCATACGATGAATTTTCGCAAAATATTACGGTCATAAAAAAAAAAGGTAACCCAGTTTCATGGGGGGTTTTTCAGTACGTTTTGATAAGAATACTTGCGTGATACCGTTATGATAATTTTATTGCTAATTCATCCTACCTGATCATTGAATTTTATGTATTTTTATAATAAATTAACTTATGTAAATAAATTAGAAAATTTTGTATATTTATTATTCAGTCATTTATAGTAACCTAATGTATCCTACATTTCATTTTTCAGTATTATCAATTATAATGTAGGGTAAAACAGATAATTTAGAATTTCACCATTTTTATGTATAATTCGAATGTCTAGAAATATTTTTTGTTATTTATGCATGTATTTTTAAAAGTAAGAGTAACATGATTACAAACATTTCTTCACGTTACTCATTATGAAATAAATTTAATGTGAGTGATAATAAATTTAAAAATTAATGTTACTATGATAGAATTAATAAAATGTAAAAAACTGTATAATGTTGCAAACAAAAATAAGTAAATAACAGTCTACTGCATTCTTTGGGGATTTTGCATACTATATTTTTAGAGTTTTCTTTCTTTATTTTGATTATACAGTTCTGAAATTCAGATATAATATTTTAATTTAGAATTGAATTTTTATTACTCCATAATATTTTTTCTACACCTATGATAGTGCACTTCTCTTGTTTGATATTAAGGCAGGTTATTGTATTTAGTGGATTTCATCAAAATATATCATGTATTAATTTGTAACAACCAAAAAATATGAATAAAAATAAAGTTTTAAATTTCTTTTATTTAATTACTTTTGTATCATTCTCATATTACTCTGCTTCAAGAATAAAACTTGAACTTGCCATAGTGTAGTTATCAAATCATTGGCCAGAAATGATAAGCTATTATATATTACTGATAAAATTAATCTTATTCCTGTTAGATTCATTTTTTCAGTAATATGAAAAAACAGATACTTAGGTATTAATTACTAAAGATTGCATCATGGTATGTTCTTTGACTATTTTCACTAAAGGCGTGTGTTTAATGCTAAAATTTACAAATGACTTACAGATAATATTTAATTACTGAAAAGTTAATATACTACCATTTTGTATAAAAACTTAATGAATCCCAATATACATATGTATAATATTTGGAAGTACGTTTTGTATAATATTTGGAAGTTTTAAGTTTGTGCTTTATTTGTATATTTACTTTCTTATGTTTTTCTCATTCTGTTCCAGATTGAAAATGATGTAAATATCTTGCTAGTAATCTTTGTATAAGACTTTTGAAATAATCATGATTCCACCCCCTTCTTCCCATGTACCACCTGGTGGTACTCAAATGTATGATTCTCAAAATGCAAACAAGGTAAAGTATTAATTGCAGTTGTTTTAAAATAATAAATATATGGCATAATTTGCTTTGAAATTCAAAGTGTATATATATTTTTCCCCTTATTCCTGTATTTAATATTAAAAGATTATAATTTTGAAGTGATTAATAATAGTGATTTAAAGGCATTCATATTTTCAATTTTGATTATCAATTTTTATTATCAATAAGCAAAAAAGACTAATAGATTCTGATCAATCTTTTATGTGTTATATCACTTTAAATTGCAATTTATCTTTTATTAAAAATTTTAAAGCAATTTTTTTAATTAGAAATTCTATTGAGTAAGATTTTTTGAAAACAAACATCTCAAATGAAGATAGAATGGAATAGAATCTCAATAGAAGTTTTAATTGTATTAAAACTGTTTTTGATAGTTTTTATCTTTATTCAATTTGTTTTCACAAGTTTCCATATGATTCATGCCTGAAAGTTTCATTACTTTCAATATGCAATGTTCTTTTTAAATTTTAGCTTGCTTACCAGATGCAAGATATGAAACTGGGCCCACCTCCTCCAAATTCTCCAATGAGTAGGCCACCACCCAGCAATCCCCAGGTGATACCAGGAACTCCATCACCTCAGCACAGACCAGCCATGCCAACAACTGTAACTTATAGTACTCAACAACCACGAGCCACATATCCATACGTAAATAATAATCCACCAGGAATGCCCACTTCTCCAATTATTAGTAACCAGTATCTTCCAGGTCATTCAAATCTACCACCTACAACCCCACAACCAGGACAAAAGGTTAGCCAGAATCAAATTACAAGCCCTCTGCATCCCCCTAGTAATTCTGTGTATAGCAATGGCATCACTAATGGTCATGAAGATAATAAACCTCCACAAAATATTCAATCACCTCATCTTGGTCCTCAACAGCCAAATTTCAATACTCAACAACCTCCATCTATGCCCCTTCAAGGTCAAATGCCTTATCAGCATCCTCCACAAAATCTACAAACTGGACCCCCTAATTCACCATATCCTCCCCAACAATTTTCTAGCCCTAACTCTGTTCTAAGCCAACCTCCACAACCTGGCTTTCAGCAGCCTCCTCCCGGCAGTTTTCCTCCTCCCATGGGTTCTATACCTGGCTCCTTACCACCAGGTTCTCCTCCATTTTCTAATATGCCTCCTAACCAAGGACCTCCTGGAAGTCCACCATGGCCATCAACTCAGTATCAAGGTACAGGTCCTCAAAGTCCTGGTAGCTATCCTTATGGATCATCACCTCCAGGACCTCAGACTCAACAACCTAGAAAACTTGACCTAGACCAGATGCCAAGCACAGTATGTATTGCTTGTTTTAATGTATTTAAATTGATTTTGAATAGCTATATTTGATGTATGGATTAAAGATTGTCATTTTCTGATTTAATATCTTATAAGAAGGTTCCAAATTATTTAATTTTAAAATAGATTTTACTAGTTAGATAGTTTAAAATACTTTTCTTTTATTGCATATATAGGACTATTATATTATTTTTAATATTGTTGTTTTCGTATAGGTACAGTTTCGTGATGAAGATAAGAAACTTAGAAGTGGTTATTTTACAACCGATGTTAAAGGACAGTTGCCTCCACTAGTTACAACTGATTTTATTGTGCAAGACCGAGGTAATATGCTGTTTAACATTTATTTTATTTAAGATGCTAATATTTTTAAGCAGCAATTATTAATAAATATTCTTATTCCTCGTCCATTTCAAATGTTCTTTAGATTTGATATTTTAAAACGCCTCAAGTGTCAATCCTTTTGTTGAAATATTTTAAAGAGCTTTTAACTTATAATGGAATTGACCTTTGTTGTTAATTATGTATTTTTTAATCTTGTATAGAAATAACAAAGTAACAAAATTTTATAATTATTTCTTTCCAGGTATTTGTAATCCTCGTTTTATTAGGTCATCATTGTATTGTCTTCCTAACAACCCAGATGTTTTGAAACAGACTGCTCTTCCTTTTTCAGTCACTATTAGTCCTTTAGCTAGTCTTCGTGAAGGAGAGGTAAATTTTATATATTAATTTTAGTATTGAAATTACTATATACCTTTACTCAGAAATCGGTGTGTTTTTTTTTTTCAATTATTCTTGTGAATTGTGCAAAAATAAAGTATCTGGATTTATTATAATATTTGCTATGTTACACCTACATTCAAGAAAAATTTCTTTTTTAGCCAAAAGAACCATTTAAGTTATTTGTAATAAATTTTGATTACAAAGGAAAGGGTTTATCTTCAATTATAACTACATATATACTGAAGATATTGTAAATAATTACAATGATCATGTAACTGAATAGGCATTTAAAAGAAGAATATATCATAATATTTATTAGAAACAAAGAAAAAAAATTCAGTACTGTTGCAAATAGCCAAACTTAGTTTAATAACATGCAAAAAGTACATATTTTGAGTTATGTAGATACCACTATAGCTAATAATAAGCAAAATGATAATATTCAACTAAGTATAAATAAAATTATATGTAAGTAAGCCAAATGGAAATGAAAATTCGAGTTAAGAATAAGTAAAAATAAGATAAAGAAAACTTTGTAAAAAATTAGTATTTCTTGAATTAGCAAGTCAGTTATTTAGAAAAAAAATTGTGGAATTTTATACGAAATATTTAAAGGCTTTGATAGACGCTTTGTTTACCTTTCATTGGGGATTTAATGATAGCTTTCATGTGATAATTTGTGTTCCAAGTGATAAAGTTTCATCATTTTTAAAGTTTGCTTTAGTTTTTGTTAGAAGTATAAATCTATGTATAATAACTTAATCTGTGAAATTTCAATTTTAAGTAGGATTTGAAAACAGATAATTACCTAAACAGATAAGATTGTTACCTCATTTAAATTATTATAGTTTGTCACTATAAGATATTTCAATATTAATAAATTGAAACATCCGAAATAATTTTCCTTTAAAAAGAATTCATTGGTTTTTGTAAGTATACATGGATTTCTTTCATTTATTATTAATTAATGGTATGTTTTTACAGTTTAAAAAATCTTTAAAATATTTTTTAGATTAAAGAAGGGATAGAAAAATGATTTTAGAAAAAAACTTAAGACTGGTTGATAATTGAGTTAATCTGGCCAGAATCTAATGAAATAAATTATATTGAATGATTTTAAATGTGTTTTGCATGTACTACTCAATTGTTGGAAAGCAAATGTAATTGCATTTTGTAAATCATTTTCTAGGCATGTAACTTTCTTTCTAAAAACCAATAAATTATTTTAACAAGTACATTTATTTCTCTGTCAGCAAGAACCTCCTACATGCCACTTCAGACAAGAAGGTCCTCTTAGATGCAAAAGATGTAAAGCATATATCTGCCCCTTTATGACTTTCATAGATGGTGGTCGTAGTTTTCAATGTGCTTTTTGTAAAGTGGTTACAGAAGGTAATCTGTTTCTATCATTTGTTTTAAATTATTAGCATTTTTAAATGCTATTTAATATTTCTTAGAAATTGACTGCCAAAAAGATTTTGCATGATGTAAAACTATATTTTTTAACATCTTGAAGTACTTTTTTCTTAATTCAATTGCCAATTTTTTTAAAAAAAATATTTGAATGATTAAATAAATGGTTATGTAACAATACAGGCTCTTATCCATTGAACACACACAAAAAAAAAAAAGAGAGAGAGAGAAATATTTTTTCACTTAAATAAAGTTAATTTTTATTTATACTTTTGCAAAAGTTGTTCTGTTGTAATAATTAGTGAAAAATCTGAATTCTATTTTTATTTAATAAAAAGAACATTTATATATGTAGAAGAGAAAAATATTAAATTATCCTTTTTACTGTGAATAAAATTTTTTTATTTAGATTAGACATAGAATTCAACAGTATTTAGAAATAATTATCTGGAAATTTACTATAAAACTCTCTAAATGTGTTTAGTATTAACTACAAATCAAAGTAGAAAACATAAGATTTCATATTCAAGTTTTCAATATTTATTGTGCCATGAATCCTTTCATTTTAAACATTTGTCAATAGAATTAACATATATAAGAAATGTTTTTTTTAACTGTCCTTAATTTCATTGCAGAAATTTTTAATAATTATACTTTAAGAAAAATTAGATTTCTCAGATTTTTTTAAAACATCTTTTTTGAACTTAACAAAATTAAGATAAAAATATTTAAATAATAGTTTCTGTTCAAATGTTTTTTTCCTTATGAATATGTAGTTATTTTCTTGTTCTGAAATATAAAACTTTGTGACATTTCATTTTAGTACCTCAAGATTATTTTTGCTTTCTGGATGGAATGGGAGAAAGAACTGACAAATATCATCGTCCTGAGCTTTGCCTTGGTTCTTATGAATATATAGCTTCAAAAGAGTATTGCAGGGTAATTATTGATATAGTTCATTTAAATTACTATACTGATATAATTTTTAAAATAGTGTATGGATTCCAATAACTTATTATATAACTATTTTTTTTTAATTTTGTGTGTGATATTTGAAAGCCATTGTAATCTAAATGAATTAACTTTATGGATATGTGTTGATTTTTAGATAGCTTTTTATATTATTCACTTTTATTCTCAATAGAAACTTGGAGTAATGACATACATGAACTGATTTCTTCAAACACATTATTAATGATTAATATGATTTTATTATCTTCCTTGCATAATTCTTTGTTATACATTTGATGCAATTTAAAATGTTATTTAACATGGAGTGTAATTTAATCCAAATTAATTTTAGACTTTCTTTATTGCATTAGGGATATTTACAGCATATTTTTAAAGGTATTTTTTTATATATATTACACCTGATTAACAAGCATACTTAAAAAAAAATATTGGCATATGTGCAATTGCAATTTTCACATATACGTTATACAATGTGATGAAACAGTTTTGAAAAAGGAGTGAAATAAAATAGTTTAAATTCTTATTTTTTGTACAAAATTTTTTTATTTTATATAATTTAATTTTATAAAATTATTTTAAAAATTCTTCTATCGTATATCTATTTAAGAATTAAAGTTCTTGTAAAATGTATATTAAATTTTAATGCATTTTGATCTTACTAAATACTTAATAGTTTGATTATGTTATTTATTCCAGAATGATGAAATGCCAAATCCTCCAGCATATATTTTTATGATTGAAGTTTCCAGTGCTACATTTCGTAATGGGTTGGTTCCATTGCTTTGTGAAAATATGAAACATGTATTGCGCTCCTTGAAAAAGTAAATATGAAATTTGGATTCAATTATTTTTCTTTATTATCTCTAAACAACTATTTCTTATTACATAACACTGTTTGTAATATTTCAGTTTTCATCAATTTGGTTTTACTGTTTTTTTTATTACATATAATAACAACTTTTATTAAATTATATATGATATTTTTTTAAGTCATCAACCTTAATTTTATATGTTTTATATTTATATATATATATATATATAATATATATGTATGAAATTATTTTTCATTAAAATATATTTAATGTTTTTTAGTGATGAGCAAAATGACACCTCAAAATTGAGAGTGGGATTTGTCACTTACAACAATGTTTTACATTTCTATAACATGAAGGTACTTTTATTCATCATTTTCAAACACTATGAAAATGAATATACATTTATTATTTATCATTTAGCTTTGGTTTTAGTTTTGTTTAGTAAATACTATTTTATTAAATTTCTTGTTTTTTTAAATGTATGTTAATTATTTCCTTTCACTTTTTGAGGGTAGAATTTGGTATGAGCCATTTTTATTTAAATGAGTAAATCTTATCTTAAATCAGTAAATGTATTTTAATGTTTGAATATTTTAAGGGAAGCTTTATGGATATTAGTTGTAAAAGTTTTTTAAATGTTTAAATAATAAATTATGAATTTTTGCTAAAGAATTATATTTTTATATCAACTCTTTTTTTATGCATGTCTTATAATTCTTTATTTTAATTTATAAAAAAATGCATTCCTTTTAGAAAAACCTCTCTCAACCACACATTATGGTGTTGTCTGATGTTCATAATGCTTTTGTCCCGTTATTGGAGGGATTCCTTGTTACTCTTGAAGAAGCAGAAGGTCTTGTTGATAGGTATTTTAATTTTTTTTTTTTTTTTTTTTTTTAGTTTTTCTAACATTAAAATATTATGCAGTATTATCACTTAAACATTTGTAATAAAATATTTGTTTGATAATAAATAAAATATTAATGTTTTAATAAATATGCATAGGCACTTGAAATGATTATTATATAAGAATTATGAATGCATATTAAATTTTCATGACTGCAATTTTTTAGTACAATTGCAAACTCTTGGTAGCTCATCAGAAATGGTAAAAATATTGATAGTTATTACATGGGTGATATTAAAAATTCTGATTTGTGAAATTACAAACATTGCTAAGCATGTTGCCTTTGGGATCATTCTCTTTCAATGTCTGCTTTCAGTTCATCATTTGTAGTTTGCCATTAGTTATAAACCTTCTTTGTAAAAAGAAATCAATTGTATATTAGAAGGGTTTTCAGTGCTTCCTTTTCCCTGTAATACATTGAATAGAATTTCATAAAATAGATTGTTAATTTCAATTGTAATAAACGTTTTAATTTTGAAACATATATTTTGTTGTTTATGTAGTAATTATGGAAAATAAAACATTTTAAGAAGTTTATATTATAATACTAGTAATATTAAATATAACTTTGAATTTTGCCTTTATTAAAACATGGCTTCTCTTTTTGTAATTTTGGCAAGACATCTATGACTTGAATTCTACAATTTTACTCAGAAAATGACCATTCCATATCAGCAAATTGTGAAGCTTGAATATATAAGCTATTGTATTTTATAAGAAATATATTTAACCTTTTTTTTTTTTTTTTTTTTTTTTTTTGAGGAGACAGTAGTCATCTTACAGAAATTCCCTGATGTTTTAGAAAACAATTGTAGCACCCAAATTCATTGATATTGGCCAAAATAATGAAGTCCATTAAATCAATTTAAAGTAAAAGATTGTAAAATTTTAATTGATGAAATGTTTTTGGAATATTTTTAAATTTTCAGTAGCCACTATATTTGATCCAAGTTTTTTTTTTTTTTTACACATAATGAATTTGGATGTATTATGTAATTAAGTACTCTTATATGAAAATTCTTTCTCTGTTCGTAATTGTATGATGTTTGTGCCAAGAGCTTGTGACAGTCACTCTATATTGTTCTTTATCATTTGTACTTATACAACTATGATTTCTGATATTATTCATCAAGGCATCTATGTTTGGTTTGTTCAGAATTAACAGCTTTTGACATCACTGTTTATGTTGTATTTTTTTTAAATCTTTTTAAGTAACCAATAAATTTTATATTTTCAAATTCAGCCCATATCCACTCATATCTGTTGAACAATATCAATCATATAGAGAAAGATTTTTATTTTACATATTATCAGATAAAACATTAGATTATTTAATCATAAAGAAGGCTTTCCTACATAATTTTACTGATCTCAAATTGTTGACTTGTTAACTAAATTCAATATTCAAAAAATTGCCATAAATTGATTATTGATTTCAAATATTGATGAAAAAATTTCTTTTAAAACTTCGCAATAATGGTTTAGTTATGAGATTTCTGCTTTAAAATGATTGCATATTAAATCATGAGAATGTTCATGCTTGATCTTTTTATATTAATCAGGTACTGTAGAATTTCCTCTATTCTAATTGTTTGTTACTTATTCTTGTAGTTTAATGGACCATATACCTCGCATATTTATGAATGAACCAGCTACTGAAATAATCTTGGGCCCAGTTATACAAGTTGGACTGGAAGCTTTAAAGGTATATTTACGTACTATTTTATTATTTTTAAAACTTATTAATGTACATTTTTTATTGTAGTTCATCTCTAAACATTTATAAACATTGTTGTTAAAATGTAAACACTGTTCATGATACTGAACTTCTTTGTTTTCATTTATCTTAATGCTTCATTTTGTTACATGATAAAATTTGCTACAGAGACTGTTTATTTATTTTTAGTATTGTTAAACATTCCATTGTCTATCATTTGTTTTGCCAATTTTTTTAAAAGTAATTTTCTCATTAAACTGAGGTTTTAGAAATTCTTATGTGTGTGTGTATGTGTATAATAATTTCAATTTATCTACATTCTATAAGTAATGATTTTGTTATCTCTTGAACTCAGGCTTCATTTTAACTTCTGAACTGTTCAATCACTTATTTTCTCACACTGAATCTAATATGAGTCAAAATTAAAATGTCCTGTCAGCAGATTCCCTTCTAAGATTGCATAAGTTCCAAATCCTTCCATACTATCTCCCCCCCTCCATTGCATTTTATCTTCCTGTTAAAATGATTCTAACAAAGAACTTCTGGAATGCATCTTAATAATTGAGCTTTTTCCTTAGTCATGAAGAAAAAGAATAAAGATATTATTTCCAGTTAGTTCTGTCAGTTCTTTTCAAAGAAAGTCATTTTATATTTAATTTATCAAATAAATGCTTTATCTAAATTAAATAATTTTTTGTCTTATTCTTTCATTTTAATTCTATATATTATTACATTAAAAGTAGAGTACATAAATATTTGTGTTTTCTTCAAGAATGCCAATTGCTCTGGAAAGCTTTTAATATTCCATGCTACAATTCCCAATGCTGATGCTCCTGGAAAGTTACCACATAGAGAAGGTCAAAAGTTGCTAGGGACAGACAAACAAAAGGTATCAACATTTCACATTTGTTTGTCATTTCATAATACTCTTTGTTTTAATCAGTCACTTTAAACTAGAAATGTTTAAAAAATAATTTTGTAATTTTTTTTTTCTGCGTCTTCTTTTAATGATGCATTTTGAAAGAATATAAATTGTGGAAGGTGAATGATTTATAGTCTAGTTTTTCCCATGAAATCCTTTTTTCTGATTTCTTTTGTTTGTGAAAATGGCAGTTTAAGAGCAGCCTCTTTTTAATTATTTTCATTCAAATGCATGACAATGATTCGAAAAGGTTTGTCTAACATTTAATAAAAAGATTACGAATTAGTTTTATTTGAGGTAGAATTTCTTAGCCATGATTTATCTTTCATGCTGATTATATTGAAATAGAATTTTTCCTATTACAAGCATCTTAATTATTTTTAAATGCTTAATTGTAAAATACCTTACTTTACATTTATAATCTTCTAAAAATTTACTTAAATGCTCAAGATTCAACTTTTAACTGTTGATCTGAACTGCTTTTATATATAGAATAGATAATTGTAATTCTAAATGAAAAAAAAAAGTAAATTTGTAGTTTGATATTTCCTAAAGTAATGGTGGATTAATATTATGCCACTATTGAGGGTACTATCTTATACCAACTTTATAGAAAATATTAATATTGTAATGGTTTTATCATTTAAAATTTTTCAGAAATCCATGGTATCTAATTGATTGATTTTTACTTTTTAATCTTTAAAATAATTCTCTTTGAGTAGCTGCCTACAACTGTTGCAGAAAGCAACATTATTGATAAGTTTCATTATGACTGAAATTTATTTGTTGTAGGTTAACCTTAACAACTTCATTTTTTACTTTCTTAATATTCATATGTCTGTGTGTGGGTGTGTGTATACTTTTTCCAAATCTACTTCAAAAGTGGATTATTCTTATTTATTTGTGTATTTTCTTATGGATAAAATATTCTTGAATTTACAAATTTTTGAATAGATTTCAAAATATGTAGTTCTTATGCTCATTTTTGAAAGCTTAAAACTTATTTAATAAAAGTAATTGGAAATAGAGGAATTAAAATTATCTCGGTTTCATTTAATAATAATTATTTTAGAAACATAAGCTATTATTTATAATATTCTTCAGAAAAAGCAAAGTAATAGTTAAGAAATTTATTTCTAAAAAAAAATTTCAAAAACTGATCCGAAGTTAACACACCAAATTGTCATTTGTTTTGATCTGAAAATTTTCATTTTGAAAAGGTAAGTGTTTTGCAGTTAATGATACAATTAAATAATGCAATCAAATCTTTGGAATCTGAAAAATATTTTACTAACATAGTTTTAAGAGATACTCAGATAAATATAAATAATTGTACTTGACTCGTAATAATTAATGCAAGTAAGTGAAAATATGAAAAGGTAAATTTAATTGTTTAGGGTTTTTATTTAATTAATTTCTTTATGTAAGCATCATGTTTAAAAAGTGTATTAATATAAGAATATCAGTAACTTCCAAATTTTAAATATTTGTCTATTTTAATTTTGAAAAAAAAATACTTTACTGACTGGAAGTATCTGTAAAAATATTTCTGCATTATTCAAAGTAATACTATAGACTCTAAATCATTATTGCTAATCTTATTTATGGTTGATTAATGAACTGTGTTAAAGTAGTGGTATATCAAATTTAAGTTGCTTCCAAGGGTTTTTCACCCTGGATCATAAATCATGTAAAAGTGTTTTGTCTATTTTTCCCATATAGCTGGTTGAAGTGATTCGGAACACACTAATATTTTGTCTCCCTGTTGGAATCTAAGATTGATGTTTGTCCCTCCCTTGAACCTCATTTGCTATGTCACTGCTTTTATGATTCAAATGTCAATCCATTTTTTAATATTCTATTATTTTTCATCTATTTATCTACTTTTAATTAACTTTAATGATTTTGTTCATTTGAATTTGATTGAATAAATTCAATTTCTTATTTCTTAGATTGCCTTATCTCCACAAACTGATTTCTACAACAAGCTGGCTCAAGAATGTGTTGCTGCCGGATGTGCTGTAGATCTTTTTCTTTTCCCTAATGCTTATGTGGATATAGCTAGCATGAGTCCTTTGTGCAGGCATACTGGTGGCCAAATTTATAAGTACACATATTTCCAAGTAAATATTTTTTATCCTTTCATGATTTTATTTCTCTTTTAGGGTTAAGTTAATTTTTCTTTAATTTTAATATGTATATTTTTCATGTAAAGTAGATTATATATAATAAATTAATTCATGTATAGTTAAGATTGGGAAAATTATTTGTTTTCATTAAAATCCAAATGTTTCTTATTGGTTGAAATTTCTCATCATTGAATGTTAAAGTCAAATTATCTCAGTATAGAAATACTCATTCCAAGATTGAAGTCTCTGATCTTCTTTGTTGAAATTAGTTGCTTTATCTTATCTAAGCTAAATTCACTGTAGTTAGTTTAGAGATCTTTGTACATTCTATGTTTGAATGAATAAAATCTTATATCTGCCATGTAGGCAGACAGAATATATTCTATTACTCAGATCATTAACAAATCCTTTAAATTATATGGATCCCCCCCCACAGCTGACTAAAGTTTAGGAACAACCATTAGAGCTTTTCTGGAGCAGAAACATTTTTTTTTCACTGAAATGACATTAATAATTATATGAATGCATAAAGAACAGTGGAATATTACGATTTGGATTATCATCTTTTGTCTTCATTAGATAAGTCTTATTTATATATAATGATAATAAAAATCCTAAGTATTTTTTTTGATAAATTAGCCCATATTGCTTTATTATTTAAATTTTTTCTTATTTCCTGATTAAACCCTCACTTTTTTTATTTATTTCATATTGGGTTATTTCCAACATACATTCTCATAAATGGAGACTAATACTACTCTTAATGTTCAAGAACAGAAATAAATAATCCATAGTATTTCTCCCAAAGATATCTAAGACCCATTTTCCTAAATCTACATATGTCAAAAACATCTGTATAAGAATCTCTCTGTAATATATATAAATTTTAAAAGTTAATTTCAAATATCTATAATATCCTTGAATGCACAAAGAAAATATTCATAAGACTTTTGAATTTTAAATTGTAGATATGCATAATTAGAATAAGACATAATTTGGATGACTTTATTTGAATGATGTTAAAAAAATTAGTAGAATTTAAAATAAAAGGCTGTTTATGAAAGCATGGAAATTTTATACTCAAAGCTATTAGATGCTATTAATATTGTCTATGTTGTGATTGTTTTATTCATATATCTGTTGTAATTTTATTTTCAATAATTCTGTTTCATTTTGTGGTATAGAAGCATTATTTTTTTAAAGCTTTTGCATTTATATTTACACTGAGATAAAACTAATTTTGATCCTGTAATAATTTTAGGTGTTGAAACTCATTGCATTATATAGTTTAATAATTAACATGTTAAATGCTATGTCGGTCATCACTGGCAACTGATGCTAAACTTTCCATTCTGGTGGCATCAGTCACGAGTGATCGATAGTAAACTTTTATTTCATTGCTCATCAATCACCAATGACTAACTATATATCTTTCATTTGAAATGTGTCATTGTTGACTAATATATTTTCATTCAGGTTGTGTTAATAATTGTTTCTGATGATATATAGATATTATCAGTCAACAATTCATCCATCAATATATCATTAATCATAAAAAATTATATTTTCCTAACAAATTTTAATCTGACAATAACAAAATGATGCAGCTAAATACATAGTCTTATTGTAACTTTATATAGATGACTGGATGTCAACATGTCTGTAAGATATCACAGGCTCAACAGAAAGAACAGTAAAAGAAGCTTATTGCATAATGTATTAATAAACAAACCATATTTGAAATAATTTCTTATGCTTATGTTATTTTGTTCATTTTAGTCTCATGTTGATGGGGATAGATTTCTTCAAGATCTAGAAAGGAACATCGCAACACCTGCTGCATTTGATGCTGTTCTAAGAGTACGAACTAGTGCTGGTAAACTATTATTCTACCTTGTTTATTGTTTTCATATATTATCATAATCATCTTGTTCTTTTTTTCTAAAAAATATATATACTGGTTCAATATTTCAGTTTCTGAATTATAAATAAATACTATTTCTTATTTATTATGTATAATAACTTTGTTTCTCAAATTCTTGTGTATGATTAGGTATTAGTCCTGTATTTTACTATGGAAACTTCTACATGTCCAATGCCACAGATATTGAACTAAGTGCAATAGACTGTTTTAAAGCTATTACTGTTGAGTTTGCCTATGATGATAAATTACCTGAAGGTGAGACTGTTTTCGTCCAGGCTGCATTACTGTATACCACCCGCACAGGGGACAGACTTATTAGAGTTCACAATATAGCCTTTCCTACATCTGTCGGTATGCCTGACATATACAAGTCTTGTGAGATGGATACAACTGTCAACTTTTTGGCAAAGCAAGGTAATTATCTTATATTCTTTAGAAATATATTCTGTAGTAAAAAGACCATGAGTTAAAGCCTTGAATGAATCTTTAAGATGTAATATGAGTTTGATAATTTTTTATGTAATCATTTTTCTTATTTTGTTTCTTGATAGCTTTGAAGCAGTTATTAGATCACAGCCCTCAACAAATCAAAAACAATTTAATTAGTCGAAGTGTAAAGATTTTGGCTTGCTATCGAAAGAATTGTTCTTCGAGCACCGGATCTGGACAACTGATACTGCCTGAAACATTAAAGCTTTTACCTCTCTATGTGAATTGTTTGCTGAAGAGTGATGCTATATCTGGAGGTAATGGTAATCACTCATTCAAATTTTTTTAAATTTCTTATATTTGTAGTGAATGGGTCTATGAATTGATGGCTAATATTATGATGAAAAATAGGATGTTTATTTACATAATGAACACGAAATAATGGTGTTTGCATAGTCACTGAAATTCATTTTAAATATTTGCAAAATAATGATGAGGTTTTATATAGATATTTAGTTTATTAAAATATCTCTTTATTAACAATATATTTATACAGTTCTTTGCTTTTGTGAAAACATGCATGTTGATTTTGTAGAGTTGCAAATTTTTGATTCTTCCTTTTATCTAAGGTCCTGATATATCACTAGATGATCGCAGTTTTGCAATGCTCATTGTCAACAGTATGGATGTACAAAGCACTGCCACATATTTTTATCCTGCTCTTTTCCCTTTGGTAAGCATTTTTTTATGCTATGCTGTTTTTTTTTACAGACATATATGTATGTAGAATTTCGACTAAATATATATATATATATATTAATCTTTAGCATGATGTTGATCCTGATTTTGTTGGAATCCCGAATCCTATACGATGCTCAATAGAAAAATTAAGTGACAATGGAGCCTATCTTTTAGGTGAATAATATTCATATTATAATATCAGTTTGTATTATGCAGTTCTTTTTATTTCTTTTAATATTTTTGACCATTGAATTACTCTTTAAACTTTCATTCTTTTTGTATTCTCTAGTGTTTTTAGTTTTTCATAATAACTAATAACCTAAACAGCAAATTTTTGTAAGATGTCACATAAAAAATATTCAATTTACTATTACAATTCTAATTAATATTCAAAGTTAATTTTATATTAGCCATAGTTATTTGAAAATATTAAATGAATTTTTCCAAGGCCTTAAAAAAGCAATAAATAGAAGAAAAAAATAATCCTTTTAATAGCCTCTATGAAAGCTATAATTTTTCTTCCAATATAGCTCTCAGTATAAAAATGTACAGAACTGAAGACTGATTTATCCACAGTGCAAAATTGAAAATTCTTCACTGAATTGTGACTTCCATAAAGTGTATGAAAAATGTCCAATGCATAAAAAAAAATGAGTCAGTCTATTACTAAAGCTAGAAGGAAGAAGGTGTTTTTTGATAGTGAAATTGAACAGTGAAGCTGTGATCCAACAATGTGTACATATTTCTTTTGTGTTAGAATTGTTCCATATTTTACTTCATTATCATGTAATTTGTTACACAGTGTTGAAAATTATACCAATTGATGAACAATTAAACAAGTCTACAAAGCAAACAGGTGGCATACAAGAGAGACTCTGGGGCTGAAAGCTAGTTAAAACAAGGTATTTAACCTCACTTTTTGTGGGACATTCTACTGCAAGAGATGCTTAAACATTTAATGATGATCACCAAAAAGTTAGATCTGAGGAAGGTGATAAGAATTTTAATGGGTGGACCAGCAATTAACTGGAAATTATTTAACATCCTCCAAGAACAAATCAGAGATGAGTTCCATATCAAGGGGGTGAATATAGGCAGTTGCTTTTTGCATATTTTAAATAATGCATTTAAAGTAGGAATTTGAGCACTTGGGTGGAAGCTTTTTTTATTTAAAGATTCCCCTGCATATAAAGAAGACTATATTTCTTTCACAAGAAAAAGAGTTTAATTGTTAGAAAATATTCTTATAACAAATTTTAAAAAGTATTCTCATTTGCTGAAAGAAAATAAATGTGATTATATAGTAATTGAGTATAATTCTTTTTAAAACAAAGTAGTAAAACCAAATTCTTCAAAATTAAGGGCATATGATCCATCAGCTATAGTTATTATTCATAGTTTTCTCGTAAAAAGGGAAAAAATTGTATATGTTTAATAGAAATAGATAAAACTATCTAAATGTGGAAAATAATGCAAGCACCTTTAATTGGCAAGCTGACATAGATGAAGGATTTTCTTGTAATTAAAGAATTGAAGTTGAAATCTAAAAAATAATAATAATGTTCAATGAAATATTTATTATTTGAAAAAATTCACATTGTCTTTAAATCACAAAGAAATTAAGATTGTCTATAGCAAGAGCAAGACAAAAATATGCGACTTACCTGAAAGATCAGAAGATGTCAAAAGAAAGAAAAAAATTCAATATAGAATAAGAATTTGTGTGTGTGTGCTAGAGAGAAAGAGAGATTTGAATAGCTAAAAATAAGAAAGGGTACTTTCCAAAGGTCAGTTGAGGAACTGAAAAAAAAGTTTTAAGAAATAAAAAAAAAATTAACAGATAAATTATACAAAATGTCTGTCAATCAATCAATTTTTACTGCTCAGCAGAAGAGGGAATGATTATAATGCTCAAAGAGTTTAAACAACATTATCCTTTCCACCTTGTAATGATATTTTCTGTGTATTCAAATATTTAAAAAAAAAAATGGAATTTTGAAAAATATTTGTCATTTTTTGTGTTCAAGTTGTTATGAAGAGTACAGTTATGATAAAAATATGTATAATATTTATTCTTTTGAAAAATTATTCATAATCGACAAATTTTTGAAATGTCTAATATTTATTTTTGTTTTATTTAATTATTTATAAAGGCAAAGTCAAAATGTTAGTGTCTAGATAGAGATTTCATTTCAATTATTTTTGTAATAAATTCATTTAATTTTCATTGTTAATAATACATCAAATCATTGTATTAAAATTACCTTAAAAACAGGAGAATAGCCTTTAAAAAGCCCTTAAATTTTTAGTCTGGAAAAGAATGGGAACCCTGTAATTAGAAATTTTTCCTTGAAAATTTCATAAAGAACTTTTAGCTCTAAAAGTACTTATACTTCTTTATGTATTTAAAAACTGCATTGTAAATTATGAATGCTTCTTGATTTTCTTCCTGTTTAATTAAATTGGTCAAAAGTATTTTCAAGTGACAAAATTAATAGTGATTTATTAGTAAGAATTTTCCCAGTGAACTGTTGTTCTTAAAGTTATGTAATGATTGTTTCAACAAAACTTTTTAAAAAATTCTGCTCTCTCTCTTTTTATTTGAACTGAGAAAATGAATGTGTTTCCATTGCTTAACCACAATTTTTAACATATTCACGATCATTAACTCAAGCCTGTGATTTCAGATTGTTTTTCAAATTAAATTACTTCCCTAGCCACCTACTTTTTTCCTATATTTTAACTCTAGCAGAGAACTGTAAGTTTGAATCATATTTGATTCGCATGGCAGCCAACATGTTAAAGCTACTCTGAAATTGTCTGTATTTCATTATTTGATAAAGTGAAGCCATCTTGAGATTGGCGATTTTTTTTTTCTTGTATTGTTAAAGAGTATTTTGTTTACCTTTCTAGAAAATGGCATCTATATGTTTTTATGGATTGGTCAAGCAATCAACCCAGACTGGCTGCAAAATGTGCTTGGTGTGCAGAGTACTAATCAAATCGATAAACAGAAGGTAAGATTTGCCAAGTCTTTGTGAATGGTTGCATAACTTCTTTATTTTGTTCAAATTTTAATGAAAATTTTCTAAAATATTTTAACCTTTAATTTTTAAGGAAAAGGTTAATTTTTAAATCATTTTCTCTTTTTCTGTAGTTTAAAGAAGGAATATAAAAAAAATATATTAAAATTAAAAAGTATAAAGGAATATTAAAAATGTGTATGCTTATTATGATATTGTCTTAATAAAAGTAGTATTAAACTTGATATCTAAATCAAAAGTATTTCTTAATCAATGTAACTATGAATTAATAAAAATAATTTGAATATAAACTTTTGATATTTTTACTTTATATATTTATATTTAATAGAAAAGAATTTTTTTACTTTGCTTACATAAAAATGTTTTTATTTTTAAAAATTCATTTCGATTTTTTAAGATTAAAGATGTTTATGTAACACATTGCAAGTTTAAAAACCAAAACTTATGAGTGATTAATCCAAAACTATATTCTTTGTATAAGCTTTCCTCTAACCATTCTATTTTCATATTTTAAATAGTAATTCCGATTTTAAAACTACGACGTTTTATATAAATATCATGTTCTTTTCCTTAGACTTCTCTACCAGAGCTTAATAATCCTTTGTCTGAAAAGATTCGCCAAATCATTGAAGAAATTGAAAATGGACGCCAGAGGTTTATGAGAGTAAGTTTCTTTATAAAACATGAGTTTTATTAGATACTAGCTGTTGTGCTCTTATTTTCACCTGCACATATCTATTCTTTATAAAAATGAAACTAAAAAGGCAAAAGATAAATACTTTTATGATGAAGTTTTTAATACTGTATTTTAGAAGTTTTAAATCATTCAACTGTAATGAATTACCAATATAAAGATTAAGATAATTGATATTTTTAGCCTCAAATTTAGCATATACAATATTTACATATTAATAACCCATATAAGATTATTGGGTTATTAATATGTAATTTGTCGTTAAAATAACATTGAGTTTCTAGAATCATACTACCTTTTAAAGATATTAAATTTTAAAAGGTTACTAATGTGAAGAAAAGCTTTTTTTGGTGTCAGATAATATCCATGATTTGTTAATTGATGTAATAACTATAATAATGCATACTCTCTTAATATGAACTGTTACTAAAAAGAAATATCAGCAATTAAAAATTCAGATGATGTGCAAGTAAAATTTTAATGAAATAAAATACCTTTAATGCATTGAAAAATGCTAACTTGGATATAAATAAATATATTTTTTGAAATTAGTTCAGGCTATGTTTATTTATTTGTTGAAAATATTTTTGACTTGGTGAAAGTTATATTCAGAATTTTTTAAATTGTCATTTTAATGATACCAATTTAATAGTTGTATGTTTGTGGATGTGTTGGTATTCTACAAGTCAGACTGTTTGTCTTGCAACTACCAAATTTGACCCATCTATACCTTGGAGGTTACATAAGTGTTCTGGGTTCACATTTGTAAGCCCAGAAAGAAAAGGATAAAAAGTGAAATTTTATTTATTTAAGAAATAACCTAAATTTTGTATTTTTTCCACAATAACATTTGAAAATATTATAGCACAAAAATAGATTTTGTATTGTTTCAAAATTGAAAAAATTATAATGATGCTAATTTAATAGTTTTATTTTTTTTATTTTATCAATTTTCTAAATATTTTTTTTTATTTTTTCCAAAACTTCATAATTCTATTAGATTTGATCACAAAAAACAGAAACGTTTTATATAATTTAAGTCCTTTTGAAAGGAAATTAACTGAATTGTGTGATTAACCAGAGAATTTTTTATTGAATAATTCTTTAAGTTATTGCATGATTTCTAAAAACTGCATATAAAATTTCAATGCTGAAAGATTCTTTTTTCTATACTCATATTTTTTTTAACACATGCTTGGTTTTTACAAAAAAAAAAAAAAAAAAAAAAAAAAAATGTTTTTTTGTTAATTAAAGTTTGATCATTTTCACTTTAATTTAAAGTTCAGATTTCATAAAAGCTGACAGATAATTAGACAGATACATATTATACAATAAACAGAACACCTTAACACTTCTATAAAGAGTATGAATTATATATCAAAATTTGATGCTTCAAAACATTTTACTGAAGAAGTTATTAAGAGATCAAGTTACTTGAAATATTTAATTGGGAATTGTAATGAGCATTAATCCTGGTGAATCATCTGATCATCAAAGTCGGCTAGTATTTAATAATTCAATAAAAACTATCAAACTTGTCAAGAGAAGTAAAATCATATTAATGACCCAAACAACAGATAATAAATAGTTTTGGAAATTTATTAAAGTTAGTAAAAATAATTGAAGGATTGAATTGCATAATTAAGAAGTTTGTGTTTTTAATTAAAAGAAGTTAAAAAAATTATTTCTAGGAATTAATGATATTAAAAACCAAAAATTTGCTTAATTCGCAATCAAAATATCAACAAAAATAAATTCTCAAGCTATATTTCCTCTCTTCCAAATATATGCGTGCTAAATTTGGAAGCTCTTGGTCTAACAATCCATAATGTAGAGTGTCAACAGTTACACTTTTTCTTTTTATTATTAGTAGAGATATTAAGTATGTAATTTTACAGAAACCGTATATGCATTTTCAAATTTTCTTAAATGAAAGTATCTATATTATATATATATATATATATATATATATAATATATTATCCATATATATTGAAAAATGGCATGTCTTTATTATATTACATAAGAAACGAATTTCAAGCAATTTAAAAGCATTTATACATGAGATTTATAATAATTCAGATAGTTGTTTTAATTATATCATGTATAGAATACTTTAAATAGGTTTTTAACTTATCAAACTATTGAATATGGATCTTTAAATATCTTTTAAATAGCAAATGTAATATTCTTGAGAATGAGTTATGTGAATATATTATTTAATTTGTGCTTTTTTTTTATTTATTTCTTTAGTTGAGCATCATGGTTCAAGGAGATAAGCTTGAGATTGTGTTTAGACATTTCCTTGTAGAAGATCGAGGTGGTGATGGAAGTCCATCATATGTGGATTTTTTGTGTCATTTACATAGAGAGATATCGAAAAATAATTAAAAATAGATTTTAGCACTCAATGTTTTAATGTGAAAATATATGTTTCACATGTGAGAGAGAATGTAATTTAAATTTTGACAAGTAAATTTTGCTTTTTTTTTATGAAATTGTAAAAAATTAATGAGTTATTTCTTATTGGACTGAAAGATTGTAATAAATAATTTGGAATGACTGAACTAAGCATTTGAGTTTAAACTGACACGTAAATTATTGCTCATAGAAATGTATTCAACTTTTTTAAAGATATTTGTGGAACTTATGCATTTATATACCATATGATGATTCAGATTGTTATAAATTTAAACACATTATTTTATATTGTTTTTTTTGTATATTTTTAATTGATATTTTTTCCAGGATATATATTATATACTGAAACAACAATTTTCAACAGGATTCTTTTTTTTTTAATCGAAAAAATATTTTCTTTTGATGTTTGCTTATGTATTTCAATGTATTGTTTTTCTATTATGCTTCAATAAGTTTCATCTTTTAAAGTTTTTGAAGATTTTTTTTTTTTTTTTTTTTTGCCAAAGCAAACATTATAATATATATATTTTAGGAAAAGTATTTATCTGTTACTGTTAATAATACTGTTAATTCTTCCTTCTTGAGATATTACTTACTTTAATTTATAAAATATATTATTGAGAATATTAAGTGTTAAAGGTTTTTTTTCTTCTTTTTCTTTGATTTTTGACATTTGGTTATTAAATAATGCAATATATTCTTATAATTTTAAAAGTTCAGTACCATTCAAAATAGTTTGTTTTTGGAAGTTTGAATTGATTCATTATAAGGTTGATGAAATCATTATAATAATCTTAGTTGTCTCTTTCTTTTTTTTTAAAATTAAGTTTGCTATATAAAAGTTGACTTGCAAGTATGATAAGAAAAATACTGCTTCTACCCATCCCCTCATTCTCCAGACCTTTCGAATATTTGATATTTAATCCTTTCAAGTCTAATGGGTCATATATGTGCTAGTCTGTACAAATTTCCTTAAAATCCATCTTGGAAAGATTAATAACTTTTTAAAATTTTCTTTTAGTGAAGCAATATTACTTTCTTCATTGGCATAATAAATAAATATTATTTTGGAAATAATTATTTATTTAATATTCTTTTTAATTATTAAGGAATTAAAAATGGTAAATTAGAATTATTTCAACTGACAATTTCCAAATGTTCTGCATTCAGTTATGATTTCACTGCATAAATGCTTAAAGAGATGGATAATACTCATATAAATAGTGCACATCTTTTGAATCATTAATTTTTTTCTCACTGCCCAAAAGGTTTTTCCACTTCTCAATATTATGTGAATGTTAATCTGTATGTACTGTGATTTTAAACATAAAACAATGGTTGCTTTTTATAGAAATATATTTCATGATGAATTATAAAAAGTTGAAAATTTTTATATCATAATTAATTACAGCTATGAAATTGAGATTTATGCAGTAAAGTCTTTTTTTATTAACAAACTCTTTATTAATATGAAATTTATGATTCAATTATAATTTATTTCTTCAGTTGAGTAAAGTAATAATTGTACCTGACATTATAATACCATGCAAATGTTTCTAATTAAAAGTTCACATTAGTCTGAGAATAAAGCTAATGTGCATGTATATTTGCAGCATTTTTATATATTCACACAAAAGCCAGTTGTTGGGTTTGTAATATTATTTTGAGGCATATTTAATGTTTTTATCTATCTATTTATTATTAAATTGTTCAAAAATTAAAGATTTTATATTGTTATTTCATAAATTTCAAATTATAGTTCCTCTTGTTTCATAATATATAATTTGTAAATATTCTTATTAAGCATATATGTATATAATATAATGTATTAAAATTGTTTTGGTGAGCAGTTTTAAAATCTAGAAAAGAAATCTTATTTTTGAATTAAATTATTGAAATGAAAGAGTTCAATCTATTATTAAAATACAAATATGTGAAAAGCACCATTTAATCTATTCCATTTAAATTATGTTTTTGTATTCTGGAACTTTTTTTAACTACTTTTCTTGGTGTTTGTGGTCTGCCAATTTTCTTACTATTTTGATGGTGCATTTTATATTTGTTATGTATTTAAAATATATGTGTAGCTTATTTTTGAGTGATTAAAGACTATTTTATCAACCTGTGAAGTTTTTCTTTTTGTAGATATAACCCATTATTTCATTTTTACATAGATTCCGCTTGTAATAGCTACACCTAATTGCATAAGTGACCTCTCATATACATAGACTACAAGGCCTTCAGTCTGGTCATGGCCCTCTAGTCAATCTCTAAACCATTAGAGATATGCATATGCTTTCATTTAGAGAATTAAAAGAAAATATTTATAATTTTTTGACATAATTGTATAGTTTATAGTTTTCCTGTCCAATTTTACCTGTTAAACATTCTTGATACTAATATTTTAATCAGAAGTAAAGGTTATGTTACTGAAACTGGTATAAATTAATAGCATTTAACCAATGACTGCTTTAGGCAACTGCATTTTTTACCGATCCTTCCTCAATTAGTCCTTTAAGTGGTCTGTAGTCTCCAAAATTGTGATATTCAAAATTTCATAACTCGGTTTTAGTCACAGAAACATAGGACTTTTTTTTTAAATTAAAACTTTACCATAGCAAGAATATTTTGCTAAATATAAGTAAACAAAAAGAAAGACTATAAAAAATTTTAATTTTAAAATTTTTTAATTTAATAATTTAACAGTTTATTCATTGCCTCAAACAGCATAAAATATAATTCATGTTATTTAGAGTATTTTTTTCAATTCTTATTTCTAAGGATTTAAAAATTAACTGTGGGGCCATGATTATAGTGAACACCCTGTATATGTTGTGCAGATCAGATTGTGCATCTAATCACAAGTACAAAGTCAATAAAATTAATTATTAATGTATCCTATTATTAATTAATACCACTTATTTTTAATTTTTGAATTATCTTGACATATAACATTTTCGCCAATGTCTTTGCATATATAGGATATAGACTAAAATATAATAAAAACAGTGTTAATTTTCTTAAGGGATTAATCTAAATTTAGATGCCATGAAATTAATTTGTTGCTCATAACTGACTCCCCCCCCCCTTTTTTTTATTTGATTCGACTAAATTTCTTATAAAAATAGGCATTTGTTTAAGTGTACCTTAATTTAAATGCCATAGAGTTAATTTGCTCATAATTAATTTGTAATTTTCTCACAATTGGCCTCTTTTTTTTTATTATTATTATTTAGCTAAATTTCTAATTAAAAAGAACGCTTTTTAGAGTTTTTCTACGACAAAATATTTACAGTTAAGAATCATTTTAGTTTGAATTCCTCTGGTAAAAACTGTCTTCTGTGCACATTTAACAATCTAAATATTTATGATGTAGAACAAACTGTAAATTAGGAATCTCGAACCATTATCATTACTTTATTAACCGGGTAATTAAATTTGTACAGTTCCTTTTTCAGTGAAATATTTCGCCATACACATTTAAGGGTTAAATTCTTACAAAGAAATGTTTGATCCTGACTCCACTCATTACAATGTGAGATCAAGGAAATGAAATTGGAATTTCCAAACACTGTTTTATCTTTTAAATACCTGCGATCCATAGGTGAATCTCTTCCTGTATGCAGAGGACGGTGATTTGATGGATACAATAGACAGATTCTTATGGATGTCGGAAACTCGATTCTTCCCCTTCCGGTTGCTGCACTTCCTTCTGGCTGCTGCGATGCAGCGGAATATCCACGTCTCCAGGAAATCGTACACTGTCAGCAGAGAGATGCCTAACCAAAGACCCACGTAGCCGCCGATAAAACTGAGGATGCCAACTGGCTAGAAGGAAACGTAAACATATAGACTTTGCCTGATTTTACCAAAGCCAATCGTTCACTAAAATTTTCTCCTGTATCTTATGTCATAAGGGATTCTCACATCCCTTGACGGGTATAAATCTTCATAATTTAGATAAACGGAAAGATTTGGACTTGCAACGAGCAGAAGTGATCACACCAAAACTTCCTCGCATATTCTCTAATAAAAGTGTTATCTCCGAAAACGCCTTACATGGAATCGGCGTATAATAATTACGAAGTATTAACCTTTGGGCGTGGATATAACATTTTTACTGAATCTATCGTGTCGTCCTTGGTGAGTTGTTTGGCGATTAATCCCTGACATGCAATTCATAGTATCCAAAATTCACATTTGTCTTTCAGGCGCGTTTTTTCCAACCGACTGAAACAAAAATTTGACATGAAACTGCAATTGTAGCCACAAAATTTCATACCAAATTTGATATGTTTAAGTCATTGCGTCTTTGAGTTATCACGTTTCTGAAAGTACAGAAAGACAGACGATCCATCTCTTGTTAGATGTGGCTCAAAATTTGAAAGGCATCTAGACTATAGATGTTAATTCTGAGTATCTAATTTTATCTATCTAGCTCTCTTGGTTTTGCAGAAATTATCGTGTTAAATTATATATGGACAAACAGCCATCCTTTGAGCGGATTTTGCTCAAAATTTGCTAGAAATCTACAAATTTGCTATGAAGACCATATACCAAACTTCATCCATCTAAACCAAAGCATGTTTGAATTATTTTTGTCACACATAGATAGGCGGACTTTTCCAAAACTGTGTTTTTCGAACTCAGGTAGATCTAAAACTTGGAGATTCATCAAATTACTATTCTTTCTCTATGCTCCATATACGAGAAAGTAAAAAGGATGTTTTTTGGAAGGATCTCTTAATTTTGATCTTTATTCAGATGACGAAGACGTCAGCTTTTTTCCCACACCCAGTGAACAGGAAAGCATCTGAAGCTTGTGAATTCAATTTTCATCTCACCTTTTGATCTAAAGAGGAATCTGTTTTCCATTTCGAGATTCTATGAAACTATTATGATTCTAACTTGCTAACTCTTGACTGCCCGTGAATGTATTTCTGCAAATGCGTCTTATGCCACATCAAAAGTCGTACGCATTATATGCGTGCACGTAAAATAACTAGAAGGAAGCATCTTCCCAAAACTTTCTCATGTACTTTACTATGTTACTCGTTACCCTTGTATTTAGCATAGAATTATGCACCTTAGACAAAACTTTGAAGGCCATGAGTGCTCAGAATCTTATTTTCAGAATCCCACACAGTACTGCGTAGTAATAATGATGAGAACCGATAATGCATTTTGAACACCTTTTTTTTTAGGTAGATTCCTATAGGAAGACTACCTTTTCAATGTTCTCATGAAAAGACTTCGAAAAAATTTCTGAAGTTTCTACCGACCGTGGTCTAAACCACTATGCTTAAAACCCTTTACACATTTATCTTATGAACAGGATAATTAGAGTGATTTTAATTGGCTTGGAATATGTTAGAAGAGTAAAAATTTTGGACGAGCTCGTAAATGGCCCATCTAGCTCATAGGAGATGGAAATGGTGGGCGTTAAGTTCTTCATTTCGCTATAGGTTCCTTAATATTGAAGATACAAAAATAAATCTAATTAGCCAAATAAGCGCTTCATTAAAACGAACAACTTTTGTGTTTTAAAATTTTTCAATAACTGCAGTATCTCAGAAGCTAGGAGCTGAAAAGTATTTTTCAAGCCCTAATTTTGACTATTTCTAACATCAACAATTTATGTTGTCAAATAGTAATTCAGATGTAAAGGAATCTACCTTTGCCTTCTAGCTTGTCAAGAGGAATTTTTTTTCCTGGTGGACTAAAACTAAAATTAAGTTAAAACTTCAGTTTTAGAATTTTTATTTAGTTAAGATGAAACTTAATTTTATTTTATTCATGTAATTAGTTGCAATTTTCTTTTTAGCTGTCCTATTTACTTGCATATAAAAGAATAGACAGACAGATAACTAACCCCTCGAGGAACTGGGTTCAAAATTTGATGCAGGTCTTTACTTCAGATGGTGAATCTAAATGTTATTCATCTAGCTTTTTACGTTTTGCAATTATCATACTCCGGCAAACAGATTTTCTGTAAATGAATTTCAATCGAAATGTACAAATATTTGCTATCTTTGTAAAAACCACATACCAAATTTAAATCGTTGTTTAGATCAAACTCCATATCTTATTTAAATTAAAATTATAAATTAACATGAATGTTTGATTTCTAAAGCACATTGAATTTAAGTGATTTCTCTTAACAGAAACTTGAGGTGTGAGAAGAGAAACCAGTGGTTTCTTTTCTTTAAGGGTTTAACTTTCCAAGATACACATACAAATATAATTTTTTTTTTTAATTTCACCATTTTTTTTATGAAAGTGTCCATTTAGTTCAGTCGAATTACACTAACGACTTATTTTCTGGCAACATAAAGGGTACGCGGAGACTAATGACGTAATTTTGTACAGTGGTCACATAGCGTGGACCGCCGTACTTGAATCATCAGCCTCTTTCCAAATTTCCGCGTCGTGTCAACGAGGGGACACTTGATTTTCAATCGCCTAATTAACGTGCACTAGATTTATATACGCGGGGAATATCCGTTAGAATCTGTTTCTAATCTGGAACTTCACGTCTTAAAGACACTTTGGCTTCTAACAGGTAGTCATTATCAAAATGGTATTTAGCTTAATATTCGCCATGAATCTATAATTTTGTATAACAACTAATAATCTTTTATTCCAGTTTATTAATAGCTACTTATTAACTTACAATAATACTGGAGGAATGGTTTTATATAGTGCTGTGATTGTTTGCATGTAAAATTTAGCAAATCTGTGATATTCCACATAATTTTTTGCACTTCATGAACAATCACGATTATGTCTATTTCTTGGCTTACCTCGTATTTTGGAGTGTAAGTGAAGGTCGTTATTTCTAGATTCTCGAAAATGATGTGAACTAAGGTAGCACATCTGGAAGAACAGATTTTAAAACAATATTTAAACAAAAGACAAATAAAAGTTTTGAAGAAAATTGTCTTATTGATATTTCAATTAGAAAACAATAAAATTGGAAGGCAGGGCAAGCGAATAAAACTCGTACTCTTACAGTAATAAAACTGTATAGAGAATGATATTTTAAATTATAAATAGATACACATTTCTCTTTCATGGAAACATTATAAACGCTCAACCTTTTCAAGTTTTAGTGCTTATTAGGTAAATATAATTAAGATAGCCAACTTTTTTGTTTAGATAATATTTTAATTACTAATAAGTTAGCTTAAATTACTTTTTTTTTTTCAATTTTTTTTATACTTTCATTGAACTTGATTTTTTTCATGTTTGTAAAGAAGAATTTTGTAATCGATTCTTCATTCAATTCCTGATGTGCCAGGGTTTAAAAAAATACTTCACGATATAAAACATGAAACTTTAAGGTACAGAACATCGCGAGAATATTTTACAGTATATTGTGACAATCTCCAAATTAATTTTTGAATCTACAGGATAACTACTAAATACTGTAGCATTCTAGAAAAATAAAACTTTACTTATTTGAAAAAACAATCTCTGTATTTAAGCGATTAATAAGCAACTCTTTAGTGCAAACTATTTTTCTTTTGTATAAAATAACAATTTAGAATTCTTTTAAAGATAGAATTTAAAAAGATTGAAGATTCTATTTGAACAGGAATTCCGTGAGATAAGATCTTTAAGCGATTAAAATATATTAGCTTTAATAAAAAAAATGTATCTATTTAGAGCTTAAGAGCTTATCTATAGAATTTGAGAAAATTATAAAGAGAGCATAAAATTTAACAAATAAAATGGTTGCAGAATACAACGTGAGTTGTATAATGATGATAATATATTAAGTTAAATCGATTGTTAGATCAAACGCTCATTGTTAGATTGTAAATCAAAAGCTGATCATTCAAGCTCTACCCGTACGAAAGACAGTATCAAAATAATTCAAGTTTTATAATCAAAATGCTATCAAAAGAATCAAAGTTTTAAAATTAAAATGGCTATCGGACAGAACGTAAATCGTGTAATAGCAGCAAACAAAAGATTATAATAAAATAATTTCTGAGTTCACAACAACTTGTGATACTCGTAGTAACTGTTTTTTATGGCTCTAAAATAAAGCGACTCTATATTTATAATAAGGTTTGTGTAAAATATATATATATATATATATTGCCGATTTTACAAAATTTAAATGCGGAAAGCAATGTAAAGTTAAATGTTAGGCACTTGCTTGGTTACACTTGTATATCTGAGACTTCATGTGAATTGATTTCATTAAGTGCAAATAAATTTGATATATCACAAATGTTAAGAGCCTGCAGTTCAAACAGTAAGTATAGTGCAATTATTTATTCAAAAATTGGATTATCAAACTAAAAGCTAATAACTTCAAAAAGGAAACAAAAGATAATTGAAATAACGTCCTCTTTTCAAACAGTCGGGGAAATTTCCTATAAATGTAATTCCGGAATATGAAGGCATGCTTTAAAATTTCAAAAGGATATTTCAAAAAGGATGCATACATTTACTAAAGGCTTTGATTTTATTTAAATAATATAAAACCATAGGAATATTCGATGTTTAGATTTTTCATTTGATTAGATCGCCTACTTTTGTTCATATATCGATTCTCTTTTGTAATTACTTAATAATAATGGAGAAAAAAAATTTCCGTTTAAATCAGGATGTAGGTTCTATTATTATATTCATAGCCCAACAGCATTGTATTTAGGCATAAAAAATACATAATAGCAATTTTATTGGCTTAAATTATTCAGTTGGCTGTCTAAGTCTGCAACCGGATTTGTTATCATATACAGGGGAGGGGGGGAGATGGAATTTGTAACTCTGACTTTTCCGCATTTAAATAAAAAGCTGTCAATCTAAGAGGAAAACTTTTAATTGAAAAGTTGCAATTAATGAAAAAAAAACTTATAAAATAAGCTGTCAAAATTTATAATAACTTAATAAGGTCAAAAATAAATTTTAACAAAAAGTGCAAATTTAAAAAATATTTTATTTTAGTTTTTATCTGAAAATTGATCATTTTGCCATCTGAAATCAAAGAATAATATTTTAAGAGTAGGTTTAGTTTTCAGTCCGGGAAAGGATTCGGATTGATACAATAAAAGTAATTACAACCATTTTTCGATGATACCATTTTTTTTTTCAATCAAGTCGAATTTTTTGAGAAAAATAATACTTACACTAATCCAAAACTTTTATCAATTATTTCCTTTTAAATTGTAATTACTTATTTTCAAATTATTATGTTGCTTTAATTTTTTTTAAAAGAAATATTTTTTTTCATATTTGCATTTTTTTTAAACTTTCTCTAACCTAATTAAGCTATCATAACTTCCGGCAGCTCATTTTATCGATCGTTTTTAATACTGCAGCTTCTTATCAAAATTCCCCTCTCAAATTAATAGCTATTGATACACAGTGAAAATTTGTTGTTCCAAATTTACCCTTTAGCCAGCTACATATTTGGATAAAAACTTAGAAGCCTGTTTTCAAAAGCCAACTCAACAACTTAAACATCCCTAAGAAATTATCGCCATAAATTTTTCCATGTTTTAAAATTTTTCATGCCAATTCGACTGATCTATAACTATTTTATGCCAACTATTTCTAATAGCAATATTCATTCCATATATTAAAACCATCAACTTCGGTATTTAATACAGACTTGCATATCTTGATTATTGTAGCAGCTCAAATTCATTTTTCTAACAAAACATTTCCAATACTTGAATTGCACAAGAAAAAAAAATGTACCGAAAATGTGAATCACCATTACAATTCTGTTATGCAATTAATTATTTAACGAATTTTTAAAGACATTTTCAAAATAAGATTTGTTGAAAGGTATTATTAAATTGGTAGAAAAATTCTCATGCTTTCGATATTCATCCCTAGAGAAAATGGCTAACACTTAATTTTGATCTGAGGATTTCTAAAAATCTAACCTATTTTTGAAAAAATCTTTTTTAATAATTAAACAAAAAATCTAATTGGCAAAAAATACTTTAGATAATAAAGTTGCTGTCTTTCATTTTTGAAGTTATATGCAACAATTTCTTCAAGTTTCATTATATAATTATACTGATCTTTTAGAAACAAATTTTTTTAAGCTTCGTTTTAAAAAATCATGCTTGGAGTTCCTTGATCAATTTTCCTAATTTATTTTTTTATTTCAATTTAAAGATTTTTTTCCTTTTGTTGAAACAAGACTAATAATTGATAAATGATATGTTAATATCAAGCCAATTTTTGAATGCTAATCCTATATTAGAAAAAGGTTATGAATTATAAGACAAAATTTTACTTACGATAAATCACTTGCTGTTACACAGCTTCCCTGAAAAAAAAATCAAATTATTTTTGGAAAATAGTTTTATACTTTCTATGTCTAATTCTTTTTTAACATTTAGTTTACATTATCTACCAGCAAACTTTGTTTTGTACTTACCATTTCTATATTCTTTAATAAAAAAGGAAAAACCCTGGATTTCCCTACTAAACATCTATTATAAATATAAAGTCTTTACTTTTGAGATGGATCAATATTGTAATAATCGTCCAGGTTATATATATATATTACTTTCTAAAATTAATTGTGAAGTTATTAAGGTTCTGAAGATTCATATAGAAAATATATATGTATCGCATATTTTCTGTCACTAAACCTACGCCACTAATGATTGATGGAATTTAATGAGGGCACTGTACAAAATACATTTTGGATCTTTGTTCAATACAATTCCATTCTGTTAAGCTGATGGAGTTTAATGAAGACACTGTACAAAATACGTTTTGGATCTTTCTTTGTTCAATACAATTACAATCTGTTAAGCTGATAGAGTTTAATGAGGACACTGTACAACATATATTTTGGATCTTTGTTCAGTACAATTCCAATCTGTTAAGCTGTATTTGATAAAATTATTTTTTTCATTATTATGTTTTGAATTTATATCGATGAATTTCAACTATAGCGTTTGGGAACCGTTTTGGGTGATATTTTTCTGTATGGTAAGGTTTTTATTTCATTTAGAGGGTCTTTCATTCGTTTAAGAAGCATTTATTTATCATGTTTTGCCATTCTAATATTTGAATTTATGCAAACGAAAATATACTATACACCATGTATAAAGAGAATATCCAGAAATATACTCATTAACAATGATGTAACTGCACAATACATGTTTATAATATAAACCCTAATGTAACTAAACTTCCCATAATCACTAAGTTTAAAAATAATTCACTAATCATTAAAAGAACCTCGGGTCGAACTCCCTTGAAACCATGGCTCTCCGCTTTTTCCAGTTTTACCGTCTAACAATTACGCCGTCGCTTATAGGTTGTAATATTTAAGAAAAATAATAAAAAGGGTTCAAATTTTAGTTATAAAATCTAAAGTGTAATAGTAAGTTTATACTAGGAAATAGATTTTTTTAAAAATGAAAAAAAAATGTGGAGATGCAATATATTACAAATCAAATACCCGCATTTGGCATATTAAAGACTAATTGCAAAAATTATCTGTATATTCACTATGGAATTGTTCGAATCTCTTCACCCTGAATTGAACCATTTGAGCAAATCATTGCAAAAAGCGCAACTGAAGTTACTTGACAATGGATGTTGAAAATAAAAAGAATATATAAATTTGTCAATGTAGAAAATTGGATAAAATCGTGATACAAATGTACTGTAGTCTGTAATGTTGGGGATAAAGGCTGATAAATAAAGTTGTGTTGCCCAGTATAAGGATGAGTATTAACATATTGGTTTTTATTATTGTTTTTATTATTATTATTATTGGAAAATCAATTCTGTATATCAGATTTAACTGCATCTGCTTTGACCAGCGTTTGTAAAATCCATCGTGCGTTCTACTTTTGATAATATAAAAATATTGGACTTAGTGCATGTCGGAAAAAGTTTTGATTCATGGAAAGTTTGTTTTATATTTTATAAATAAGTTTGTACCGCTGAATCATCTCCTGTTGTATCAAAGTAAAAACAATAAATTCTTGGGTATTTGGAAAATAATATGAAATTTTAAATACATATATGAAATCGCATACCAATAAAATCCCGTGTATTAACCAATACGTTTGCCAAACCTAATATTATTGTTGTCTTAGATAATGCAGTACATGCTCACCAGTGGGCCTGGTGAGTTGAAGAAGGGCCTTAATTTTGCTTGGGGGAAAATTTTTAATGGTTTAATTATTTAGAATTCATAGCAAAATTTGAAAAGTGGAGAAATTTGCTGATACAACATTCATATCACCCGTAAGGAAATTTCAAAATATTTATCCCGGCTGAAATTTTACTGTAAATGAATGTAAAGTTTGTTTTCGTCACAACTTACTCGACTTCCTTCACTATCAGCTTCTTGCACTTGAACTTCGTATCTTCTCATTCTGTAAGAAGTGACACATATCAAATATTATGATTGGATATTCATTATATCATGAGTGATTTTATTATATTAATATTGCAACCCCTTCCGGTAACTAGTTGTTTGCCAATTATATCAATAGTATTAATGTCCTGCCAATTATATCAATAGTATTCATGTCAATCAATTTTGATGAAATACATTTTATGATCACAAAAGTATTACTTTAAATTAAGGTTTGATTAGATATTATTAATCAATATCTAGTCTATTACTAATTGATTAGGCATTCTGATTACTATTCAATCAGAATGACTGGGAAGCAATGTTTCAAACTGGCAAATAAAAGTTGCGAAATCATTTCAATTGTTAAGTAAGGTACTATTCCAATGCTTTTTTCTCGAGGCTTTAAGTTGTAGGAGAGCAGTCGAAAATTGATGACGTATATATAGATCACAATCATTTATATATATAAAAAAATTTTGAAATCGGTTCAGTGGTCGTGGTTGGTGAACTCTATCACAGTTTTTTTGCATAGAGAATGTACCATTAAGTAGTTTTTTTAAAAAAATTTCCCTCAAAAATGAAGGGTGTATGAAAGCAGACAAATACTGATGACAAATTCACGGACTATAAGTTATTATATGAAATAAAAATTGTAGAAATTGAGCTCTAAAAAACTAGGACTTGGAGATTGTTTCTTTAGTTTCTTAATTTTCTTAAATATATATAGATATCATAATTATAATACTAATATTATATTATTTTATACTATAAAAATCATCAGTTGGCGTTAAACTATAATATAATGAAACTATTCAATCTTTTCAATTTTAAACTTATGCCAGTCTTAAGTACTCGTTTGCAATAAAAAGGAAAAATAAATTTTGTAAAATTCGAAATTCTTGAAATATTAGCATAGATACATTTTAGAATAAGAACAATGAAAATATTTTAGTGACATAAAAAAACATCGACGAAGATGTCTACAAGAAATCTTCTAATGTAAAATGTTCTCTTACCTACAAGGTGATGAGCAGCTTTTGGCACACTGAAAACTTGTGTTTCTTCCGAAGTTAATAATTGCTGAGAAATAAATTTTTTTACATGAGTGTCAAAATTGGAAGTATCATAAAACTGAAATAGATGCATGGAAAATCGAATAATAAAAGTGGCATCGGCTTTATTTTTGTAATATTTTGTCTTAGAGATCGATACTGTATCTTCGGATGCTCCGAATTCAGAGATATTACTAAAGGCATCAATCAGAGAAAAATTACTTATTTTTTTAAATATTGAAATATCGAATTTTGAATATTGAAATTTTGAATATCGAAAATTTTGAATATTGAAAAGAATCGCTTTGTTTAAATGTGCATGCATTTTTCATATCCCTTTTTCTAAAAATCTAAATAGCTGTAAATCGTTCATTCAATAACTACTTATTTAAATTGATGAGATCATGTTTCTGAAATGAGATATGAATGGAAGATTATCCGAATTAAAATGATCGTTTAAGTTAAGTCTTAGTAAAATTTTAGTTAAGTTTTTTAAGTTTAATCTTAGATTATTTCAAACTAAATTGAAATAATTTGAAATCACAATGAATAAAGTTAACTAATTAATTTAATTGATGACAAAATAGATCTGATATATTGTAGAAGAATTGACCAAAGAAATAAGAGAGATTCGAGCTTCTCGTCCAAAGCATTGTAGCATAAAAATGTTAGATTTGATACCTCTAACTTGTCTTCATGTAGCTTAATACCATCAACCGTTGCATTCTGTTTTATAAAGATTTTTTAATAGTGCAATTTGCAAAAAGAATGGGAGCATACAAACATTATCATGTTTTAAGAAACATGCAATGTGTTAAAATTAATAATAATTTGGAAAATTAAAATTTATTTTTATTTACAGTCGTATGATAATATTTAAAATATCCGCATTGATAATTCACCGTCTTCCTAGTTCATCGCGTGTATTTATATAAAGGAAGAGCATGATTACAAATTTGTTTATATTTAATTTTGAAAATTTCAATAAGTTAGGAAAGTTTATATGGAAATATATTTGTGCCATTTAAACGGTAAAATTTTGAAATTTTAAGCGCACGCGATTGTGCATGTGTATGCTCGCGCATGTATATATGTGTCTGTAATAACTTTCTTCGAAGTTATTGAGATGGGAGTTAAAGTTTGAATTTTGAATTATTTAAAAATATAATTAAAGCTATAAAACTCCCTTTCTTATTGAGCACCTACTGTTTAAGAAGTAAAAACTTTTACATCATGCAGTTTACAAATAGTATCCAACCTACGAGCATTATTTCTAAAAAAACCCGAAGGAATTCATGAAGCATAATCATGATTACATTGGAACTTATTAGTTAAAAATGAAGGAGCCAAAATTTGTCAAATGTGGCACCAAAACCAAATTGGCATTGAAATCTCAAGAGCGTGCTTGAATGAGTTTCTAACTTACAAAGAAAACGCATCTTTTTCCACTGTTTGTATTAAAGATGCCAAAAGTATTGATGTTAAAGATGAAAAAAATAAAGATGTCAAAATTATCAGCAATTTTTCACCGTTAATTAACAAGTACAATCGCATTATGCTTCAAATCGGTCATATTTTTTGATTCCGTATTAGTGAAAAATAAATTTATATATTTTTATAATTATTTATTCTTTACTTAAGATAAATCATAAACGTCTTACATGCAAGCATACGAATAAATATTTTTACGGTTCTAATTCTCATAGAAAATTACCAAATTCCAAGAAATTTATCCCTAATTGGCATTTGGTATATTGAAAGATTCGATAATACTAGCATAAAAATGAAGAAGCATTCTTTATATTTAAAAAAGAACACTATGTAAAATAATATTAATGATAAAAATAAAAATAAAATAATTTGCAAATAACATATTCATATGGAAAATTTACCAAGAACAAACAAATAATAATCTTTCCATAAAACTTACGGTCTGGGCAGATGGTTTTGTTATGTGGATAATCTATTCGACGTTCAGCACATCCGTATGCATTCAAGGACTTTTCCAGTTTACATTTTTCTTTGCACATCTAAATTAGAATAAACTGTTGAAATAATAAACTTTCTTTTTATAGCAAATTAGTAATAAATTTCATTATCAAACATTACATTGATAATAATAGTTCAACAACAAACAAAATGATCTCCAAGTGATATCAGTACAGCAAAGTGACAGAAGAAAATTGTTCATTCTGCTTCTTGACTTTTCCCTGTTCTTAAAGTGCCTCAAAAATTGTCAAATCGTATGTTTTAAACTATAATAATTTATTGTAATGTCTGATATTTTAGGCATGCACTCAACAAGATTTTTTTCAAAACCTCGCAAAAGTTTTTTTTTTCATCTAATAAGATTCACTGTTCTTCATTAATTATTAAAAGATTAATTGTAGACTCATGAATTGTTAAAAAGTTAATGATTAATCCTCATATTATCAGCAGATTAAGTTTCTCATTTTGGTGCATGAAGATATTTTTGAACAAAGAAAATATGAGGTATCTGACTTTTTCAGTGACTGGTCCTGTTCCTCCATTTTCTTTCCATTGTTTCTCATAGTTTATACATTTGCTTTTGTAAGGAGGAGGCAACAAATTCTTTTCTGCCTGAGAATAAAGAAAAAACATTAATTAATCAGAAATATTTCTACCTGGAAAACATAACCCAAATGAACATAACGAAAAATATGTCTAAACACTGCCTCTTCTTTTCCACAAAAATGTCAACCAACTAACCGACATATAAAATATGAGGGCTGTCTCAAAAGGATCGGACCTTGAATTTTCCTGCTTACGGTAATAATACCGTGGCGCCACCGTTCTCAGTGGAAGAAGACAACTTGCGCGCAACAATGCGCTTGCTTGATTTTTTTTTTCTTTTTTCTTTCTCCGTATTCGAATGTGCCATTTGCTGCCTGCTGGCCTTTGAATAAGGTGCTGTTATAAGTGTTTGTCGGATTTTCGATTTCCCTCAAGATGACTGATTCAGACTTTCTTGACGAAACAAGGAATTCCTACCGTCTCCCAACCTCTCAAGTCTCCAGATAGGACTCCTTATGACTTCTGGTTATTTCCAAAATTGAAGATGTCTTTGAAAGAATCCCATTTTGAGTACAGAAGTGACAATGCAGAACACGACAACGGAGATAAACACCATTCCAAAAGATGCCTCCAGGAGTGTTTTTGGCAGAGTAAGGATCGGTAGGTTAAATGTGTGAAGGCACAAGAGGCCTACTTTGAAGGGGATTAGGGTCTCAATTTCGTCTCGTAAGTAATATATTTTTCCTGGCCAAAGATCCGATACTTTTTAAACAGCCCTTGTATGTTCAATAGTGGAACGTTTTAAACAATAGGTAGCAATACCAAACACATTTTGCAAAAATTTCTTCAAGTTCCTGCTTCTTCTAGATTTATAAGATTCTAATTTTTCCTAATTATTAAAAACTTGTGTTTATCTGTTAGCGCTCTACAAATCAGACTGTTTATCACAGAGCAATGAAATTTGAAACAAATATATTTCTGAGGAGGAAATGTGCATCTAAACACGACTATTCTAAGACTTTGATCAAAATTTTAATTTATTAAAAATGAAGAAAAAATATTGAAATTATACTGTCAAACCTCCGAAAATATTATTGCTCTTATGGGAGATAACTCTTAAATATTAACTCTTATGGGAGATATCCAAAACTTTTACATGGGTATTGAAAGCAAGCTCATTATTTCAGCAAAATGTAATCTTACAATTTTCTTCCGTTTGTAAGAGGAACAAAAATTGTACAGAAACGTAATATCTCAAAGAATATTGAGGGTAAGAAATTCGGTAAACACACACACGCACGACCTGAGTCCAGAAGGCATTTTTTAACATACATAAGGCAAACATGTGGAAGATGGATATTTATCATGCTAGTGTACCATAGAAATCTCAAGAGGTTTAGTGCCATTGTGTAGGCAGAAATTCGCAATGATTATCTCTTGAGGGGGTCCTTTTTCTCCGAGCGCCTAATGGAGCAACTCAACTTTTCTTTCAATAAATTCTTGTCCCCTTCCTCAATCAAGCCCTTTTCCAAGAAATATTTTCAAATCAAATTCTTTAACTCCCCACCAAACATACACTGTATAATTGTTGTTTTGTATACTGGATGTAAACCTTAACATCTTTTTCTTCTTAATAAATCTTTTCACGATTATCCATTCGACCTACAGGGAATCCTAGAGATTCTAAGTTCGGGGATATTCTGTGACGAAAAGAAAAGAAACACGTTTTTTCTAAAATGTTGCAATGTGTACGGACCGCAATGGAGCGAGGCCTGTGGTTGATGCTTTGATATCGCATCTGCATATTTTTCCACGGGATGTGCATAGTCATCGCGATATCGCAGGTAGTCTAGACTCATAGAATTCATTCACAGACCTCCACGTTCACCAGATCATAATCCGTGATACTCTTTTCTATGAATTCATCTTAAATCATTCATTTACCTCAACGTCTATGGATATAAATTAGAATCGCATAGAGCAGATTGACATCTCTGCTGAAGATATCGAAAGCATACCTGATATCTTCGAGCTCATTCAGAAATCGTTTTTACGTCTTTATAGATTATGCAAGGACGTCAAAGATCGTCTCTTCCCACAAATCTTGTAATAATTAATCAGAAAAATTTCATGCTCATCATTGTTTTTCTTGTCCTCCAACGTGACATCGAAACCTCGCTGCCTTTTTCGCTTTTTTAACCCTTTCTAGGGCCGCGGGAAGTATGCTTCCCACCAAATTTATCAACCTTTGTATGAAATTATGTGGGTTGGCATTTTTGACAAATTTTTTTAGTAAATCAGAAACTTAGATGCTTCAATTCTTTATCTCAGACAAAATGATGTGTTTTGATTTGTTACTTAATTATTAATGAACCAAATTAATTAATTAATCAAATTAAATTTATCTAATAAGTTAAATGAATTGCTTTTCTTATTCTAATTTCCAGCCTAAAATTTTTTTTAAATAATATGACTAAAAAATAATGGCCCTTTAAAGGATTAAAGGGGTTTGTAACATCATGCTTCATTACAAATTTAGTTCCTCATCATGTCTACTAACAATCCTTTTTATCCATTTGAAGAACACATTGTATAACCTAGCTAAAGTTATCGGATAGTATTAAACTTACAAGTCTGACATAGATTCTGTAAACGGTTCCCATATTTAGGAAGAGACCTTCGCTCACAGGAGAAGGGACGTGGTAGGGTGAGTGTATACTGAGTTGAGCGCCTCTTGAGAGATGAGAGGGGTGATACTCCGAAACCTCCAAATTGAGTAACAAGTGGAATTCTGAAAAAAAAAAAAATTACCAGTCAATTTGGAAATATGCGTGTTTACAAAGTAAACTTTGCTGAATTCTTAATACTCTTGCCTTTGTGCGTATTTTTTTTCTTCAAACTTAGTCACTTCTGTTAGGTATTTCCGAAAGACATCAATATTACTTTAATTAATTTTTACGTCAAATCAAGTACCCATCAAATTGCCTAAAGTAAATACTAATTGTTGCATAAAATCTTACAAATTGAAGAACATAAAAATTTTAGTTTTGGGTTGAAACATGAAGAGTGGTTTTTGTGTTGGTTGAACATATATTTTGAAAGTTAACAAATTTTTAATCAAATTTGTCAACATACATTTCTTTCAACATGCATGTCAACATTCCTTTCAGTTTGAGGTGAAGAAAATGTTTTGGACTTCATTTCGGGAATTTAATGAATCTTGCCCTTTTTCCTCTTAAGCGCCAATATTCCTTCAACCCAGCCACGATATTCGATTTCATTGACACACTGACAACCGGAGATCAATGTAAAGTTGTGATAAGATCGCATGCACTTAGGTGAATAATTTTATGATTTTAGCATTAAAATTTATTAAGAGAATGTAACCAGCCGGAATAAAAATTTTATTGTCAGTCTGACTGAAGTGGCCTGAACGAAAAATATTAAGTCAGTCAGCAGTAACTGACGAAACTAAACAAAGAAATTCAGTGTCAGTCACCGATGACAGGCAAGGTGCTTAAAGTGTTAACATTACAATTGCGTAAAGTAAACAGTCAAGAAAGTTTTAAATCAAAGTAAATAAAAATTTCCAATTTCGATTTCTTTCTGAACATTCAAATTTAATATTTCACCATATATATATTCTAGACCTAGACAAATATAAGTTGTCAGTACGTCCAATATGTCCAACTAAAGACAAATGAGTTCGATTAGAATTTAATATTTATATATGATTCTTAAAATTCTCAAATACGGCATAAATTTGCTTATCACCACTTAAGTAAAAGATACAAAAATATGAAATTATATTTGCATATAAAAGATACAAATCACTCGTCTGCGAATACAGTTTTGCACCTTTTATATTGCAAAAACTGGCATCACTTACTGGTTGATACTGGGACTTTAAGAGGCTTTCCATTCGGTTTCTTATGAAGAGAATAGATCATGAAACAATTGAAAGGAACTTCGTAAGAAAAGCTCAAGGCTGGAACCAATACTGGCTCTGAGCTGGTTGCAAAAAGAAACATGAGAAATACATTAATGCTAAAACGTTTTGAAATAAAGCCAATATAGAAATGAAGACGATTGAATATATAAAATAGGCCAAAACGTAATATGTGAATATTAAAATGAGTTTTTAATATGCTTTATACAACAAAATAAAGTAATACTTTTGGAAAATTTGTTTAAAATCTTATAGCATCAAAAAATTAGCTTTCAAATTTCAGTTTAAAAAGTTTCAATCGGCAACTCATTTTATAGCTTGCCAAATAAACTATATATTTTTTAGGAATTTTTCCTTTTCTTTAAGCAAACAATAAATAAAACATTGGCAAATGTATATAGCTTTTTTATATTAAATGCCGATATTTATTAACAAGAAAACCACTACAGTTGATATTTCATTATCCTTGACTTGATGCTAATTTAATTGAATAAAATTGAATTGAATAAAATATTTTAAACAAAACGCTCAGTTATTTAAAATAGTAAACAATATAAATAACGTCTGAACATAATTTTGTGTAGCATTACAAGCATTATGTTATAATATTGCTCATGTCCATCCTTACAATTATTCTAAAAATGTACCCAAAATTCTATAATATCAAACAAAATTTAACACTGTCCATCAATTTATTACAAAAATAACCATGATTAAATTTTCAAAGTTTCAACCTTTAAATTGATATACAGATGGCGAAAAGAGAGAATTGTTGGATGGGAACCATATTTGAGTATTATGTGTATGCACTTACGAACATTCGGTTTCTTCGTCATCTGTCTCAATTGTACAAGTATTCACCAAGTCTCTGTACTGGTGTCCGAATACTTGTTGTTCATAGCGAGAGAGATGTCTGAAGAAAGCTTTGTCGCTGAAAAGGGGAACCTGCAAAACAAACCAAAATAAAATTCCAGGTAGGAAAGGAATTCTTAAACAATATTTCAATACTCTGCCAATTACGCTGTAAATCTCTCCTAAATGTAAAGAAGAACGTGCATGTGTTTATATGAAGAAAATTAGACGAATTTTTCTGCAATAACTTCCGAAAATATTATAGTGCAAAAATTATTTTTGCGCCAATTTAAAAATTTAAAAAAAAA
>JAPMOR010080612.1:293165-323105 GCA_026543865.1 Argiope aurantia | reverse complement strand
TGATTTTCACCCTCTAAATTTGGTTTGCGACATCATGTTCGATTGCAAGTTTTGTTCCTCTTGATGTCAACTAATAACACTTGGAGTTTACTGATATATTAACAGAATGAATGGGCAAGTAGATACATACTACATATATACATTTTCAACTTCAAATAACATGTTTATTAAATATGTACAATGACTTTTTAAAAAAATCACATATTTTTTAAAACTTTTTATTAAAATAAAATTATTTAATAAATATATATTTGAATTATCACTAATAACCAGTTTATAATTAAATGAAACTACTTAAAAACATATCGAATGTTACTAAAATGTTTACATATATACCTTTATTACAATCTTAAAATATTGAAATATGCTTTCATAACAATTTGATACTAATAGTTCTTTAAATTCTATAATTATGTAGGAAAAAGAAAAAATATCTGCTAGAAAATTTTTCATCAGAATTCCATAATTATAGTGATATATCTGTAACTACACTGGTGTGCAAAACATAAGCAACAGGTATGTTTTTTGCCATAACTTCACGAGAATTCATCTGAGAGATATGAAATTCAGAAATGAGATACAGCATTTTGTTCTGAAAGAATGACGAAAGCATAGTTGCGCAGAAATGAATACAATGCATACAGTATGGAATCAAACAAAAAAAGGCTTTATTGAACTCATAGTATCGTTACACATGATTGTCTGTCCAAGAGGAAGAACAGCAAGCAGATGTTCCTTAGTATGGGATAAGCCCTCCCCTTACTGCAATGGTTGCTTCGCACCGTCTCCCCATACTTAGCACCAGATTGTCCAACAGTTCTTGAGGTAAGAGTGCCCATTCCTTAATCAGCATCTGTTTAAGTTGTCGGGTGTTCCCAGGAGGATGTAATCGTGCCGCAAGGCGTCTCCCCAAAGCATCTCACACATGTTCTATCGGATTTAAATCAGGGGAGCACGCCGGCCAATCCATTAGAGTGATATCTTCACTTTCCAGGAGCTCCTCAACAGCATGAGTCCTGTGTGGCCGTGCATTGTCATCCATAAAAACGAAGTCTGATCCAATGGCACCTCGGAACAGACGCACATGGGGAAGGATCACCTCCTGACAATAGCGATCTCCAGTTACAGAACCTCTGTTGAAAACGTGGAACTCAATCCGCCCTTTCATCATAATGCCTCCCCAGACGACAACTCCAGAACCACCGAAACGGTCTCTTTCCGTGATGTTACTGGGATGAAACCGTGTCCCGACATCTCTCCAAATCAACTGGCATTGGGAATCGCTTGCAGTCTGTCTCTCAGATGATTTGTCGTGAAGTTATGACAAAAAACATACCTGTTGCTTAAGTTTTGCACACCAGTGTATATTATAATGTTTGAAAGATATAAACTGATTTTGTTTATAACTCTTGATTAGATTCTCATTCTATTAATGTACTTACAAAATTCTTTAAGAGATTTTTTATCCTTTATTTTTATTGTTTAATCGCAGACAAATTAATTCACGCTAGTACTTCCAATTTTTTATGATATTTTTTCAAAGAAAATCATAATTAAGAATTGCAAAATAGTTCACTGAAGTAAGTAACGTATAACCAAAACTTGCAAGACATAAAAGAAGATATATTTAAAATTTTATCAACTTTATTATAACTTAATTGCGACTATTACATTTAAACTGTAATAAATGATCTTTAAAATACGTATTCCAAATAATAAAATAAAAGATTGTTAATATTTTCCGAATCTAAACGTAAGAAATTGCTTTTCATTAATTTTATATTCAAGTAAGCAAGACCAATTCATGAAAAATAATTTTCATGTACGTGTGTGTGTGTGTATTTTAACTTTGATTCATTTCAACCCGGAAGGCATTTGTACACAGAAAAAGCGATAAGAGATACGTCAGTCTACATCTCGCCACAAAAGCAAAAGAGGCAGGAATTTTTCTCTTCAATGATTCTACTATGAGATTTTGATAGCGATTTTTTTGACACGTATAGACTTAGGGAAGGGAATCTTGTTATCTTTAAAAGAATGTAAGCATTAGATATAGGTATAAAAAATGTAGGTATTAGGTTTATTTCTTTGCTCGAAGCGTGAGAAAATACTTAAATCATCAGTTTTCTAAACGTGTAGAATTAATTAAATAAAAAAGTAGGAATTGCACGCGCGCACACACACACACATGTCATTGACATTAGTTAATTAAATTTTCTGTATTTTCAGTAGAATTTATTTTTATAAAATCTCCTCATGTGTTTGTCAGTAATTATTTAAAATAGCATCCTTTCATTCGTAGATTTTACATATAATATGTTATATATTTAAGACTTCTAATATTGAGTCAAATGATTTTATTAAAATTATTTATTTGCTGGTCATTTAAATTCTTTGGATAAGAATTAACTTTAAAAATGTCGATATTCCTGTTTCTGAATTGTAAATAATTGTTTATATAGCATTACTGTATCGCATTGAGTTTGTTTATATTATTTACAATGTGCTGATAGTCCGAAATTAATTTCGATTTTCAGACTTAATAGTAAAATACATGCATTTACATAATTTTAATTAAAATTAGTACGTATCTTGTCTATATTTTCCTACAAAGTATTGTAAAAGCAGCATGGTAAGTGTACTTCCCACCAAATTCATCAATCTTTGTATGAAGTTATATGCATTGGCATCATAAGTTATGACAAATTTTTCAATAGGTCAGAAACTTAGATGCTTCAGTTCCTTATCTCACACAAAATGTTGTATCTTGATTTTTTATTTAATAATAAATTAACCAAATTAATTAATCAATCAAATTAAATTTGTCTAATAAGCTAGATGAATCACTTCTCTTAACCCAATTTAAATCCCAAAAACATTTTAATATTCGTGACTAGATTAAATAGCTTTTTAAAAGGATTAAACGGTGTATCTTGACTTGATATAGGGTCACAAAACTTCTTGTAAAATCTTGTTCATATTCTTCAAAATTTTTAAGCAAATGTTTGTAATTTGACTTACTAATAACGATTTGGATAATATTGAGTTAAAAAATTTTAGCAATTATTGCTAATTAATATCTCATTTTCTTATTTTTAATCAATTATTGTATTTTTGCAAAATTTTTCTTAGATCAAATGATTGCAAAAAAAAAGTTTATCACTGGAAAACAAGATCTCGAGAATGGAAGTGAATGAACTTTTAATCAGTAAATCAGGGCTATTTTAGTCATAGTTTGCATTTAAGGAATATGAAATGAGTCATTTCAACTCACTCGTTAATGTTACAGACTGTGAAGGCTGGCATTTCCACTTCAGAAGGTTGAACCACTTCAAGCTCTACAGTCGATGGATACTGGAAGTACATCTCCACAAATTTCCAGCTTTGCACCAGGAACCCGACTGCCAGAAGAATGCGAAACAGGAAACGAGCTTTCGTTCTCCAGAGGCTCACTTTTCTGAACTTGGATTCCATCAGTTCGTCCTCAGTCCAAGAATTTTTGCTTGAGCAGAGAGGTGACGGAACGATTGAAACTGGCACCACACATTCTTCCGGATTCTTCTGATTCAAAGGTTCAAGCTGCATAGTTTGTGAAGAAAATAAGACCAACTAAGAATGATTCAAATATAAAATCTGAAGAAAAAGATTTATGATCTGATTATTGATGAAAAATTCTTTTATTTCTTTCGTTCTTATTGAAATCTTCTTCATTAGTTCTTTCTGGATGTATTTCTGATATTTTTTCCTAGTTTATATAACACTTCATGCACAAAGAAAAATATGTATTTATATTGTATTTCTAAGTTTTATACTGTTTTTTTAATATTTTAATACATACAAACTTACCTTTACAAACATATTTTGAATTAATTCTGAATTCCAAAATGTAGTAAAATATTTCCAGTACTTCCTTAAATTAAATTATTCCAAATAATTCCGCAAAAATACATTATAGCAAAATAAAATTCCATCCATCCAGTTTGATTTATTAAAAAAAGCATTTGTTCTAGAAACCTCTTCTTTCTTGACATATAAAAAAATATTTGGGTCTTTTTGTTTATCATTTCACTTGGAATTAATTTAGTAACTATTATTAGAAACCTAAATTATTCATGCATCCAAGCTATTTTCTTTACAATATTTAATACTGAATTATGGAAATTTTCTACTCCATAAACATTCCAATTCCTTCCTTACATGTTTAGCAATAATTTTTGGAATATTCTTTCAAATAACTAAGTAGTACATTTACTTTTCTTCAAATCAATATAAAAAGTATTCAAAAACATATATAAGTTAATGAAGCAGAAAAGTAACTACTAATGGCTATTTAAAAATTCTGGCAATTACCTGAAAAGAGAAAACTCAAAAAAAAATTCTTTGAATGTTAAATACAAATGAAACGAATTTTCGTAAATAGCAATTAGCAAATTATCTCTGGCACAACAAGTTCTGTTATCTTTAGGAATCTTTAATCGTCTGTTACCCTTGCCAGTGCCAAGCCTCCAAACTTTATTGAAAAGAGGCATTTTCATTGGCTTATCAAGAGAATGCCTTCATATTATATCGATTAAAAAAATAACATTTTTTTTTTGTTTCGCTTCTGAGAACTAATGACAAAAATAATGTCAAGTAAAAATGCAAAGATGGGTTTCCTTTTAAGGTTGCCAATTATCACGCACGTGTCTACATCTGCTGCTTCTAACTCATCAAATTCTTGCAAACAAAAACTAAAGCAAATAACTCACTAGAACCACCTGCTGAGCCCATCCGTTCGATTTGCATCGTACGATATGTATCGATCTTTTTCTTCAACTGTATTCGTACACGAGAGGTTTCAATAACAAGCCAATTATTTAAAACAAAAGTTCTACGCATTATTTACCAATTAATTATTAGTTAAAATTATGGTTACGTGAGTGATATGAATATTTTCTTGCTTTAATCAACATTTAGTTTGCATGTAAATATAGATCTATTTCTGATTATTCTTTTTTTTTTTTTCTTTTTTTTGCCGTTGACAAAGAATTATACTTTTAATCTTTGTATTTCAAAGACATTTATTAATTTTTACTTTTTCATCATGCTTATTATGAAAATAGTTTCGCTTTCATTATATGTTGAAATACTATTTTCAATTAATGACGCTTGAGCATTTTTAATTTTTAGCTACTACATATGATTTTCAAGAGATTTATAATTTTATTAATTTTATATTTTTACAAGATTTTTTATTTGGGAAAGTAAATAATCCTACCATAATAAAATAACGGTCTTTTAATTGGTGTCTTAGATTCGGAAATAAAAGGAAAATATTCAACTCCTAGTCTGTTATTATGCAAAAGGAAAATATTCAACCCCTAGTCTGTTATTATGCTTTAAAAGAGGGTTGCTACTCAGATATCATTTAGAATTTAATTTCTTTTGTATTTCTTTTGTTAAAAATATTCTCATATCTTTTTACTCGATTACTCGCCATTTGTTTCAGAACCAATGCTTTTTTTAACTTGATAATATCTATAAGCTGACAGAATATGAACAGCTTCATAAAAAAAATCGTTCAAAATATTCTCCATTTGGCCAATAGTTGTTGTTTTTTTTAAATACTCACTAAGAAAAAAGTTTTTAGAAATTTTAGTTAGATTTTTTTATTTTTAAAACATTAATCAAAATTTAAAATGTTTCTTCAATAGGTTCTGAGAATTATTACAGAAAATTATTTTTATATCAAATTAACATTCAAAAATGAGCTCTTTCGTAATGCCAAATTCACATATACTCTTTCTCTAATACTCTCACTAATACTCTTTCTCTAATTTTAAATCAGTTTTATAACATTATTCGTTGTTTTAGTTACTGAACAACACTCATTGCGCTGATATTGTATATAGTTTTTCTGTACCTTATAGCTGCTGCATAATGAAGAGAAATTTTAAAAATAAACATGAATCGTGGCTAAAATATTATCATGCCATGAATGTTTGATCTAGAAATTCGAAACTCCTATTTTTTATATAATTTTTAAATCATTGCTTCATCCTAAAAAATCATTGATTTCTGAACCACTATTCCATACTTCACGTAACTGCATTGTTTTGAATGATTATTTTACTCGTATTGTATGGTTATTATGCGTGTGTGGTATTTTCTACAATTTGTTAAAAATTTCTCAATTACATATGGAAGTATTTTGTAAATGTAAAATTGCTTAACACAGAAGTTCAATACATTATTATAAGCATTTCTTATCAGATAAAAAAGACTCTTTCAGACAAGTTTTTTTGTGTGTGTTCTTTTCTATTTTATATTCATGAATGCGAATTAAACTAGGATGAAATATAGTAGTCATGAAAAAATTCGACTTCGTATTTGTGGTGAATCTTCCTCGGTTCGAAAAAACATTTTTGGAATTATTTGTATTTGACCGTGAATATGTGAACAATCAAATGTACGAGGAATTAAGGAAATATAGTTTTTTCATCAGAATGCAGATATTTCGAGAATTTGATTCGAAATCAATCAATGTACAATCTGTTGTCTTTCTTTGTGTGTGTGAGTGCGTCCGTGTATGCATATATGGACGTATGTTATGTGACATAATTCTTGTAAACTACACTTCTCTTTCATTACACTCTTACGGTTTTGTTTATTAAACCCGTTTTATTTCAAAATTCGATATAATCTTATATAAAAAATATCGGCAAAATGTAAGGAAATATAAATTTCTACGCAAATATTTATTCATACATTTTTAAAACTCTCTATTTTTATTTTCTTACATGAGATATCCGTTTTTAAATTTCTGCGGTGTTTCGCAACAAAATTGATATCAAACCACACCTTTTTCCAAACCAACCCACTTAATCTTTTTCTCTTCAATGAATTCGCATACTACTTCTTTAGAATGTTCTAAATATTTGTAGGAATTTATTTTAATGTTTTATAATTTTTACATAAATTATTACTCGCATAATCCTTGTATCATAATATGATACGTTAATTAAAAAAAAATGAGGAAACTTTAAATTCTGCAATTTTGTTTCCATCTTTGCCTAATAATTTCTATAAACGCAATTTTTTAATCTCTAATTTGAATAGAGCAATTAGAATAGAATACAATATGCGGAAAGAAAGTATTGTAACCATCTGAAAGAATTCAGCATACAAAATTTTTTCAAATTCTTCAGAATTTTTAGTTTTTTAATTTTCAGGATTGTTAAAATTCTTTTTAATAGTTTTTCTGTCTATTTGTCTAGTCAAAATGAACGGGATTACACGAAAATTTAATTCTCTTTACGGTTAAAGCATAGCATATCTTTACTTCCATATTTTAGATAAACATAAACGATTCTTACTATTTTTATTTACTTTTATTTTTTCTAAATACTAAAACTTTATTAATTACTAGCCGCCTTTGGCGACCAGGCGGTTCGCCAGTATTACCGCTCGCTACAATTTTCAATTAAATATTTTAAGTAACTGGTCTCTTAAAGGATTCTCAAACAAAACATTTTTAATCTTCAAATTTTGATAGTCATACCAAACTTATATTGTTTAGATCGTTTCGTTCAATTTGCTATATATATTTTGCTAATTTGTTGCCATTTCCGGTAAAACTTCAACTTTAATTAAAACTGTAAATGACGAAATTGCAATTAATATTAAGATATTTTTTAATAAAAACCAAGCGTTTTATTTTATTTATCATCTTTATTGTTATTTATTAATTATTATTATTATTGAATATGAGTATTGCAAACAGAATCGCTCGGTATTTAAGTCTTATGTTAACTACAAAATATTTTTCATCGTTTATGTAATATCTCAAACAATAATTCAACAAAAATTTCTGAGATTCAGTATAAAATTCAGTTTTTAGTTTTGCTTTCAAAAGGATTGAAATGAAATCAAAAATAATATTTGTTCCTGCTTATAAATATATTTCAAAAATTATGAAGTCTAAATTTAATGCAGTAAGGTATCATATTCTGATAAATATTCTGGACACACCAAATTTTAAATAAATGAATGAATGTTTCTATTTTCCACGATCAACTAAGACTTATTTATGAAGTTTTAAATGTTAAAAATTTAGAAAAACTCACCATTTTCATAATCTTAGGCCAATTAATCTTGAGAAACCTGCGCCCTTATTGGCGTATTTTCTTTGAAACGATCGATGAAAAATCTAAAATTATCCTTTTTTTATTGAATAGTGATATTCAAATCTTCATAAATCAGTCAGTTTAAGTGATTTGAAATTAACTCTTAAAAGTCAGTGATTTAGTTGATTGGAAATTAACTCTATGACCACCATAAAATCTGTGCTTTCTCTTGTGGTTTATGCATTCTCCTTAATATCCGATCGAATAAAACATCACATACAAAAGTACTACATTGAACAAACACATCAAAAGTAAACATAACATTTCAATAGTTGCCAAAAACAAAAGAGAGAAAAATGCAATTAATAAGCAGACGATATTTAGAAAAGTACAGATATTTAGACTGGAAAATGAAATTATCTGAAATTAAAAACACGCGCAGACGATATTTACAAAAGTAAAAATATTCAAACCTGAAAAGGAAAATATATGAGTTATTCCATCAATAAATGCCATAAGTTTGTTTACATCTTCATTATTTTATGAGTCATTAAATATCAAAATGGATCGGGGACTGAATAAACACCCTGTATAGAGAGTGTAAAAGATCATAAAATAATTTTTCTTGAATTTATTTTTTAGAAAAAATAATATTTCATATTTGTTTCATTTCCTACAGACACTTGCCGAAAATTATAATTTTGCAGATTTCATTTCCAAAAAGATTTAATTTATTTTCAGTTAAAGTTTTAATCAATGTGATGGCAACACTTTGAAAAAAAGCTATTTTTTTCTCATGAATGCGAAACGTGCTTAATCCTCATTTTTATTTTTGACGAAAAAAATTATTGAAAAACATAGTTAAAATATTCATTTAAAAATTCATTAAAAATAGAAATTTAATTTTAAGATTAAAACAGTAGTATTATTTAAAAGATAAATTTTTTATCTTTAACTTCATGTAAAAATCTTTTTTGTGCGGTAATATTTTCGGCAGTTATAGCAGAAACACGTCAAATTTTCTCTTAATTTTTAAATAAATAAAATTCTAGTTAAAAATTCGAAAAAATAACCCCCAGGTGCACATTCCCGGCCTCCAAGGTATGCACGTGCCAAATTTGGTAGCTGTAGGTTGAATGGTCTGGTTTGTAGAGCGCCAACACACACACACACACACACACACACACATTGATCTTTATTATAAGTGTAGATATAGATATAGAAGTTTCGTTAAAAGAAATGGATGTATTAAAAATATAATTTCTCAATAAACTTATGCTAATAATTAATTAAAACCTAACAGTTAACCCTAAAATGCATGACTTTCATTTTTTTAAGAGAAAAATACATGTGTTTAGAATAGCTCCATATAATTTAGGAAAATTATTTCAAAAATTTTACTTTGTTTTTTTTCTGGCGAAATTTTAACAAAACAATTGAAATGTGCCAATTGGCTACATTGGGAATTAAACACTATCCTAGGGACATAAATCACGTTATAACAATTCTGCAATAAAAATAAAAGTTCATTTTTACCAATATATTTTTTACCATAAAAATAAAATATTTTGATGATATTTTTGTGGTAGAATTATTTATACAATTGACGTCTTGATATTTTTCTAAGTTTCCAGTTTAAATCCAATTCTAGTTCCGCTCTTGTCATATGTCAGTGTTTTCTGCAAATGTTTATCAAAAACATTTAAAAAAGAATTTCTAAACACTCATTGTTGCCCTTTGGAACAGTCATGTGAAGTTTATAATTGGAAATAAAAATGTGTTACCAAATGGCTACATTGAAGGATTAACTAACGAACTATTAAATTTTTGAATAAACAATAAATTTCTTAAGCTTTCCTGTTCACTTTAAAACATATATTTATTTTCTAACCCGTTAAAAATAGAATAGGGAACAACGGTTGAACAAGGAAAAAAGAATGCTTCTGAGAATAAGCCTGGAGTGTATTTATGTCTTGAAGCGTAAACTTAAGGCCTTTTCTGTTGAACCCCACTTTTCTTCAGACTAAATAAATCTTTTTAATAATAAACTCTCTAAAAATAAGAGTCTTTAACCTTTCTTATCTTGATCTTTATTATTTGGATTTCAAGCAGGCTTCTAAAGCAAAGAAATTTCTTAGAAAACGCAAATGTATTCTTCCTAGAATATCTTTACAACGGCAAACATAAATATGATCATATATTATTTTGGCGTATTAAAATAATGAAACTATGTTATTTGTATATGAAAAGATTAGTTGAAATATGTTACTTTTTTATGAAGCACCTTTTAGCTGTTTAATTCAAATTCTACTCTAATAAGTTAAGAACAATTATTTACATTTCTAAGCATGATCTAAGTAATATTTTGCATACTTTCAACTGTTTTTTTACTCAATTATTTGTTCTATTGTCGTTTCGTATTTATACTAACTTATAAATGCAACGAGATTTTAAATTTAAACAAGCTTTAATTTAATTATAAAGCTAAATGTCGATGTCTATTATAAAATCGAAGAATATAATCAAAAATTAATGTGTAATAAAAAAAACCTTTCTAATAAGTATATATTAAATCTAAATAAGATTTAATATCGATGCATCTATACATCTCAATAAAGTTATGGTTGTTTACTTTGTTTCTTTCACTTTATTCTAAATTTATTTTACTAAAATAAGTGACTGCGTTGAAAAGTCTATTTTTTTGTGAAATTTATAAATTTTTATTTAATATCCTTAATATTTAAGAAAGTTTCTTTAAAATGCGCAAAAATTTTATTTCTAAGTCTATTTTGGGGTAAATCACAATGATTTTTATGACTGCGTTTACATATGTTTTAATACCATTTTACATCTTTAGATGCTATTTTTTTCAAATTCTTATCTTTGATAGAATTTTCTTACGAAAAAATTAAAATCTAATGCATTTAATTTATTCAAATTTAGTATGCTAATTTCTCAATATATTCTGCAGTTTCTGAATTAGAAAGTAAGAAATCTAATCATTTTGAAATATTTTATAGTTCTTTTAGTACTTCCCAATATAAAAAAAAATGAAAATTTCATATTATTTATCAATAGAACCCCAAGATTTAAAGAATGAATAGAAATACAGCTTATTAACTAGTTCAGGAATTTGATAATAAATCTCTTAAGCTATCAGCAAAGTTTTAAACAAATCATTTGATAAACTTCTAATCGAGAAGATTTGTGTTTTATACTTCTTTTTAGCCCCCCCCCCCCAAAGCCCTTTCTTCATTTTTTTGACACACGTTTGTCACTTAACAGGTACATTTGGGTTCCAAACATTTTTTCAATCTTTTTTATGCAAATATTCAAAAATATACTATTTTCGAAAGTTTTTCCAAAAATTCACTCCAAACATAGTCATTACCTTAAAAAAATGACCAAACCTGTCAACTGTTAATGGGAAGTTTCATATCGCCGTAAGCAGTTAGAAAATTGTTCACCATCTATTCGGAATTAGAAGTCTCATAAAGTAATTTTGAAATGTAGTAATTTTAAAGCTCATCTTAAATATTTGAGCACATTTTTCTAGAACAGTTCAAAATATTATACCAATTTCATTTATTTTTTATCTCTTTCAAAGTCCCACTTACGTCATTTTCAGTCGAATCCCGTTTGAATACTCAATATTTTTTCTATAATCAGTCCGGCATTTATCTAATTCAGCACATCAATAGTCCAGAATTTTCAAAAAGTTAAGTGGGAAATATTAATTGAAAATAAGCCACTATACGGGGATGCCAATTACGTTGGGGCTATATAAACAAGGGTAATGCTCAGATTTTGAATTTTATTTAATAATATTGAGTATATACTAACCTCTTTCAGTGACCAACTGTTCATCTACATCTCTGTATTTAAAATGAGCTGTTTTTGGCGATTAATTGCTTCACCGAAATCAAGCGAAGCAACTAATCGACAGCGAATTATGTCACGTAAAATTTCATTTAATCTTTTTTTTAGGTACCTAACCCTTAATGGTTAACTCAGCCAAGTCCTTTTAAATTTCAAATCTTAATAGTTGTGTCCCTCGCACTGTTTGAAAGCCATTATATAGTTTTAATCATTGTGTTATAAACTTTCCTTTTTTTTTCATTTCAATTAAAATTTGAAGCTTTCTTTTACACAGGTAGAAAAATATTGTCATCTTCCAAAAATTCGCTCTCGGTATTTTGATTATTTCAGCCTTTAAAACTTTCTTGAATCTGAAAGTATATAAATATTTGATATTATGACTTTATATATGTGTGTGAGTGAAGGCAATGATAACTCAGAAAGCCAAATAGGTAAAGTCATTCGCCATTGTATATAGATTTGTATCAAACTTTGAAGCATAACCGTTAAAGATGAAAGATACTTTACTGTCATGATTTTCACTTTTATTCGATACAGTTACATTGTACTTTCTAATTTACAATATAACTATATCGAATGTATTATTATATTAGTATAACCCTTTGAATTTATATGTAATTGTATTTGTGTAACCCTTATCTTGCCACTAACGTCGAAAAAAATATAATATCCATTTTTAAGTATTTCTTTTTTAACTTTATTTTGTGTTTCATTCCAAAGTAAAATACTATATTCATTTTTTGTTATTGCTTTTATTTGCAAAAGCCCAACAAGCCGTCTAGAGTTTTCTTTAAAAATATAAGAGAAATCAGGAAAAGCACAAGGTAATCAAACTGATGCTATAGACCTGATAATTTTTATTATTCTAAGATGAATAAAAGTTGTTTACTCCCAAAAATAACTTCTAATATTATTATCGAAAAGCATCAAAGTTATGAAATAAACTAATAGATTGACAAAAAGTCATATTTAATCAGTTTTTTTATTTACTAACTTTTATTAGTAATAAAAGTTTCACGCTTTTTTGATTAAAACTGGCTGAGTTATGAATCTTCGAATATCATTATTTTGCTATTTTGTGCGATTATAGATCATTTCAATGACCTACTTCAAGAAAGAACTACCAATTAACTCGTGGTAATTCCTCGAGGCCGCCATCTATTGCCTTTAAACATTGAAATTTAAAGACTCATTACTTAGTTTATTTTCATTGCAGAAGAATGGAAATTCTTTCCTTTAAAATGTTAGAGTGACAAAATATTTAATAAAATATAATTAATAAGTCGTAGGACTGTATAAATTTATATACTTTTTTATTTTTTCTTCATTACATTTTTGTCACAAATAATATAAAATATAATATTTTAAGTAATTTTTAGTATTATTTTTCAATCAGTAATATGTCTCTATCCTTCTTAGTTCAGAAATTAACTATTAAAACATGATCAGAGTAAACATAGTAGAAGAAGCCAGAAGATTATAAGGTCAGCCATTGTGACTTTTTCCTTCTATTTCATTGATTATTTAAACATTTTTAACCTTATTCAGAGTAGTATTTAGCACTTTGAGACTCTAAACAGTACACATATTGAGATTACTTTTTTTATCACAGGTTGATACTGACTATTTTTATTTGAAAAAATGTTGATATTATTTTTGTATTTTATAATTCATAGAATTCGTATTTTTGACTTTTGTATTTTTTACAAATTTCTTTATGACTAATAACAGTTTTATAAATTGATTTGTCTGTGCCCTGCCCCTTAAGGCAGGCTCTAAGCAATTGCCTAATTGGAGTTCCTCCACTACTCTTACTGTATCGTATATTGTAATTTATTTAATAAATATGTCTTTTGATAGTTATATATTTCTCTATTATGTAATAAAAATTATATAACCATTACGCTATATTTGCTTTGTGATTGGTAGATAGCAATTCACCTGATCCATGACATTTGAGGTTTATTTGTCAGTATTATTTGAAATATTCAATGAAAATTATTATTACGTCGTATTAAATATTTATATTGCACTTTTTGGTGAAACAGGGACAAAAAAAGGTAAAATAAAGCTTTAATTAACAAAGGAATTTAAAACAGTATTATTTGTTAATTCTGCTTTTAAACACACCCTTTATGACAACATCAATGAATAGCTTTCAGATCTGTTACTTTTTTGGAAATTTTTCATTTCTCGGCTAGCAATCGTTTGATACCTAAGCAGTACGCATGTTAACCTTCTTTTTTAAAATAGTAATGGGGCATCCAGCAATGAAGAAAAAATGCTAGGAAAGACCGAACGGGAATTCTACCAATTTGAAAAGAAAAGCTGATCATGAAGTTGTTACGTTGGTGTAAAAATTTAAAAACTGAATTCATATTTAGATACTGACATACATGATTCGATGACAATATCGGAGTTGGCTAACGAAAAAGAACAGAGCGCGAAGTCTCCTAGTATATATATGATATGATTTCTTCCAGATTTATTGCAGCATTCGCTTAAAGAGAAAAATCTTATATCGCTTTGTAAAGATTATGATCGTACTTCAGAAATTTTAAAGGTAAGCATTGAGGTGAAATTTCTTTGAAAGCAGCTACATAATTTTTTTTCACAAGTTATAAATATAGGAAGAAGATGCTCCGAAAATTTCTTCTAATGTCCATTTCCGGTTCACTGGAAAATTCTCTTGTAGTGATATACCCGAAAATCTCTTGTACTCTCCTTTTCCGGTTCTGGGGTCACTAATAAGTTACATCTATGTCACTTTTAAATGCAGTATTACGTTCTGGTAGCCATAATATCGCGTCCTTGGATAAAAAGCATCGGTCATAATTTTGAATCATATCGATAATTTCATGAAATAGCTTTTGTAAGAATTATTTATAAATTGTGTATTTATCCAATGTAAGTTCTAGTTGTTGTTTTTTTCAGTCCCATTTGAAATATATGTATTTTTGCATCTTCAATATTATAAAAAAGAAAAGATTAAAAATAAATGTCTTATTGAAAATCAGGGGAAATTGTTTGACACAGTTTAATTCCCACGGAATATTTTTGTTAATCTTTGATTCAATTAATTCATTAAAAATAAAAAGGCGACAATAGAAAAAACATATTTAATATGCTTACAATATCATATTTTAAAGAAACAGTAAATGTACCCCTGAACAAGAGAAATTAATGAATAAAAAAATCTTTAAATGCATATTTTTTCTTGCTTTCACATCACAATCTGATTGTATTTTTCTTTTTAATTACAAAATTCAAATTTAATTATTTGAATAAGAGTTTTATTCAAGATTTTTCTTTAAATCTTTGTTTCGTTAAATTTTACTTTTCAGTAAAAAGTTCTCTCTAAATCTTCAACAAAACGTTGATGCACCGATTTATTAGATTTATTAAATTTAAGAGTGCTGTAACTACATTTAATTGCTCTGCTAAAAACAAACAATTAAAATTGAAATATACAAATAAGAAAAAAAACATATTTAGAAGTATCCCTGCAATAAAATTATGAAGTAAAGCATATTTCAAACAGGTATAGTAGAATTATCTCTTCTTGTCTGAAAGGAGGTAAACTTACAAATAGTCAATCTAATTCGTAGGCTAAAGCTTAATTTTTTAAAAAATCTGTTCAAAATGTGAAGTTTTTTTTTAAATAACTTTTTACAGATTACTTATATTCGATACCTTTTAAGAAACAGAAATCTTCTTATTCCAACTTAGTACAGATTCTATATGATCTCACTCTAAATATATAATATGAGAGAAATACTTCTTAAGTTTATTATTTTCATGACATCTGAAATATTAACTTGACTTAAGGTTGTTCACTTAAAATAATTTATTTTATGACATTGGAGAAATAATTATTATATAAAACAAACATAACAAGTATCATTAAAAAAATTCACACATTCATCTTAATGCGACGTCACAGTGACATCATAAATGGATGCCAGATGTTGCTGCCTGACTGTGACGTAATTATGCAACCACGGAGACGGAACATACAGTGAGTAATCAGAGGCGTCGCCGCATCTTTGAAAGGTAGATGGCCCCTCTGTAAGGATCAAGGGTGTAGCCCTTCTTTGTTTTCTTTTTCTTCTTACGCCCCACGCCCTTGCGCAGGCAAGCGATGCCCCGGAACACTAATATTTCAATGAAATCGTACACGTGTAGCAGAGAAATTCCCAACCATAAGCCGACGTAACCTCCTATCCAACTCAGCACTCCCACTGCCTGTTAACAAATAGAGAAACAAATTCAGTGCTTTCTGAAATTTTTAATTATACCCTGAAACTGATTATACTCTTTGTTTATTTTTTTATATTTCTTAGAATTCGAAATGAGAATTATTTGGAATATTCTAGAATTTCAAATGAATCTATACAAAATGTTTGCCAATCACATTGTCAACATACTGGAGTTTTTAACTCAATAAAATAAATGATGGGTCTGAAATTTTAACCCAATTGTAGAACGTTTGATTCTGGAAGCTGCAATTTTAAGTCCTTCAAAGTACTTAATTCTAAAAATGAGAATTAAGTCGTGTATAACAAATACTTCTGATATATTTTAAGATTCTTAAGTGACTAGAAAGGAAATTGAATTTTCAAAATAGAATAGATCATTTAATTAAAATGGAAATTTAATTCATGTATAAAGGAATTAAAATATTATAATGTTTTGTGGGGGAGTACATGATGGGAAACGACTTTGGTTAAAAATTTGGAATGAAATCATTTGCAAACCTATTTAATGTAAATGAACCATTTAACCATAAACACCCAGATATCTGATGGTTATTAAGAACAGCCCATTATTAGCTGCGTTTCGTAATCTTCTAAAATATATTTCTTCCATTATTTTATAGAGAATGTATATGTCAAAAACATTATTTTATTGTATATAACATTAGTAATATTTTTGGACTTACTAAGATTAAATTTTCGATTAAATATTTTATGTTACTTGCTGTTAAAGGCTTCCTTAACTAAACATTTTAAAACTTTAATTTTTGATAGATATCTAACACGTACATTTAGAAATCTGTTCATTGTAAAATGTATCTTTTTTTTATTATTATTTTATGTCATTTCACATAGTGTGAGATTTGTTTTGAAACGTAAGCTTAAAATTCAGCTAACACAAAAACTTTCTTTCTGAAACTATTTAAAAATAGATGCGCTTTAAAAATGTTTCATCGTTACTTACTTGTGAAACAACTGCTAGCAGAACAAAGCTTCAATAAGTTAATTTAAAGCAAGTTATAAACCGAAATTTACCCGTTTCTTCATAAACTCATTATCAACAATGGAAGAAAAAATCTGTTGCCAAACATTTATAGTAATAATGAAAGTGATTTGAATTTTTTTAAATGCATTGTCGCAAAATCAGAATTAAATCTTTTTCAATTAATTTTTAAGTCTAAAAATTGTAGAGTAATTATACTTATGTCATTGAAATGATAATTTTTTGAATGTTAACAAAATTTAAAAATTATTTTTGTGTTATAGTAATTGCGGAAGTTCTGGTGGGTAAACGTCAAAATTCCACTTAATTTTTATTTAATAAAAACTCTTACTAAAAGTTCAAAAATGTCTCTTTGAGGTGTACAATTTCATATACCAAAGTGTTTGTGAGCCAGATTTGGCATCTATAGGTCTCAAGGTCTGTTCAGTAGAATGCCAATACACAAATCTACACTGACATACAAACATGCATGCATTTTCCTTAATTTTATTAGAAAGAGCATCATGAAAAAATATATCACTGGAAATATAAGTAATCATAAATGTAACGACACAAAATTTGTTTTTTTATTTGTACTATTTAATATTATGTTCGAATAATCAAAAATGAGAGTACCTTGAGACGATTAATATGCAAAACTTGTCTGCATTTAAATCCATCTAAATACTATGTAAATGTTTAGAGAACCAATAATGTGTTCTGAGATTTTTTTTTCTTTATTTTTGAATGTAATTGTTTCAACCTCCCAATTTAAAAATGAGTCTTAATTATTATTACCTCAAATCGTGGTCTGTAACTGAATGTAGTGATTTCCATATTTTCCAAAAATATCTGCACCAAAGTAAAACACCTGTGAAAGTAAAGCTTATTCTTATTTCACATTAAAATTCATGTACATTTCTAGAATAACATTTTATCATATATAAATAATAATATCATATATAATAATATAAAAATCAAGCACTTACGTTAAATCTTTTGCAATTGCGCAAGAATTCTGAAATATTAAAACGTATGATTTAAAACGAATAAAAATTGATCCGTATATATATATATATATATATATATATATATATATATAGAGAGAGAGAGAGAGAGAGAGAGAGAGAGAGAGAGAGAGATAAAGAGAGAGACAAAACAGATAATAGAACTATAAAGTCTATAACCTAATTATACTAATTATATACGTTTAGTCTAGTCAGTTTTATCGTCTGCGAAATTACGCACATATATGTAAAACACATGGAAATGTACTAATGTTTTCTCTTTAAATTACATCTCAGATAAAGACATCTTAAAATAGCTATTTAGCCGAATTTTTTCATTTATTTCGTTTTAACATGCTTTCAAGTGTACGGTCCCATCAAAAAGAAAAGAAAACTTTTCTGAAACATATTATTTCGTAATTAAGGAAAAGTTTGATGAAGATAAAGGAAAAGATTAAATTTGTCGACAAATTCTGAACATGTCTGATTTTTCACTACTCCTTTACTTTCTCACATGCGAAGTATACAAAAAAAGAGTGCTGTAATTAAAAAAAAATCTAGATTTTGACGAATCTTCACTTTTCAGACTCCCTGAGTTCGAAAAGAAAATTTCTGAAATTTTATGTGTCTGTGAATATGATATTGTTTTTAGCTGGACAGATGAAGTTTAATGAGTGGATTTAACAACAATTTTTTAGATTTATGTCAAATTTTGAACGTAATCCATCGAGATCTCTTTGGCCAACGGTCTAAATACAAGGTAACAAGGCAACTATAAAAAAAAGGAGCTAATGGCTAAAATTTGGTAACTAGATATTTAAAATCTAGATATATGTCAAATTTGGAACCAATCCATCAAAGGTTGGTACGTATTTTTGATTGCGTATAAATACGAAAATTCAAAAAGCCAACGATTTGACAGTACACATTACATATATAACTTTGCTCTTCATGAATAATCAGATTTCCAACAAGTTAAACTAAACAACTTCCTACGGCTTGCACTGAGAGAGGGCCGCAAACAAATCGATTACAAAAATGTTATTTTCGTAGTTTACAAATAAAGTTGTAAAAATGGAAATTCTATGAATGATAAAATATTAGGATAATATTAATACTTAATCAGGTTCCTATACATCTCACGACGTTCACTTAGCTATTAGAATATTTATAAAACCTAACACTTATTTCAATAGTATTGTGCACAAACGTGGACTCTGGACAGTCTGGGGTCATAATAGACAAATATAAACAGATATATACAAAGTTAATGAAACAAAAAATGCTAGCCTAAAATAAATTATTAACATACTAAAAAATGTGCGGTAATTGAAACTAAATGGATCGTCTTATTAAAAGAGTGGTTTCTTAATGTGAACTTCCTAGGGTCGTAAAATATCTAAATGTAACAAATAAGAGACAAAACATAAAACATTTACTAAAATCTTCGAAAATTTAATTATATTAAAGATTAATTGATAATCCTCATGTTCAGATCTTTTAAGTGTTTTGTGATTTGTTATATGATTGTATGATGCTCAAGCTACAAATTCAATTACTTAGTCACTTGATACCGTAGTCTTCAGAAATGAAAAATGTTGTTACTTTATTGCAAAATTAGAAAAGTTCTAAGCTTGATTCCATTTTTCTTAATATAATCCCCTCACGATAATCACTCTCTTCATAATGCTAATTTTTATATTTTCTAAGTTAAGGTTACTAACTATTTATTCAATTCTAATTTTTTAATGGAGATTAATATAAGCTAGACTTAAAGAATCATTTTTCTCGAGCTAAATCCTGCATTTTAGATTTTTCACTCATATGTATTAATCTTACTTCTTCTGATCGTTCAGTCATTTAAAACATTAAACCACAACCGTAGCAATATGCAAGAATTCAAGAATTGTAATTTATGAACTTACTCGATGTCCTTCACTGTTGGAAACTTGCACTTGGAATTCGAAGCGTGAAAAGCTAAAATATATGAAACAAAATTATGAATCGTACAAAGCACATTCACAGAAAAATATTTAGAAATTGAAAACTACATTTCAAGGCTTACTTGCAAGGCATTGAGCATATTTCTGCACATTTAGGGGCCCATTTCTGATGAAATTGTGGTATTTCTGTAAAGGACTAATTCATAAACTGTGTTTATTTAGAAATGTTGCATATTTAATATAATGGAAAAAAAACGTGAAAGATTGAAAAAGTGATTTTAAAATTATTTGTTTCATTTTTTCACACTGGAAATTTTGTTCAAACATTAATTAGTCTACATAATTAATAAAATAAGCTTTTTTAACAATAACCAGTACGAATGATCTCTAAAAAAAGCTTTAATTAATTTCCCTAATTAATTTCAGATTCAGCTCTCTAGATGAATGATATTTAACAGCCAACTTGAATTTTTGAAATTTCCTTTAATAAAAGTAATTTTTATCAGAAAAATATTTGCTTGAATATTTGTTGATACAAAATTTACAATCGCTTTATTATTTAAATAATATTTGAAAAAGGAACATTTTCAATAAAATAGAAATACAGTTAAAAGTGTTTACCTACCATTTCAATGAAAGGGCAATAATTTCATTTAGTTCGTTAGATATATTACTTAGTTATGACAATAAAATAAATACTATTCCACATTTATAGATATTTAACACTTTATTTGTTTTCTAGTTTGAATTATTATGATTAATTATTGACTTTCCCTCTTATATAAATCGTCTTTTAAGCGTACCTACAGTCCCTTATTCAACTGAAAAGCAAGGCCCGCGAGTGATAACATCTCGTCTTTCGGCCGGTGATCTCAAGGTTCGGAACCCGAATATATCATAAATCCGTTGTATGTGCTGGTTCTTAGTAACTAAACCCGATCTGCTCGACTCTCTAGTGTGGCGCGGGAGTTTGGAAGGGGGGAAGCGATCGGTAGCTCAGGTGTCCTCTTTGTCGTATATGAACACAGAACTTTAATATAACTAAACTAAACCCAACTGAAAAAAAACATTTGGGCATTGTTATTGCTGCATCGGCAACAGAAACAAGTCAGGATTAACGGAAAATGAAGTGTGTGTTCCCCCCCCCCCCTCTAGACTTTTTTTGTCTCTCTCTCATCAAAGATCATACTTAGAAATTGGAAGAACTCAAGAAAATATAACCTCAATTTTTCCCTGGAGATCGAAAGCATTAAAGATGATGGCAGAGCTCTATTCGCATTTCGGATTATGACATTTTTAATCTTTTACAAGCTAAGATTAAGTCATTCATGTAAGTTATAATGCGATACAAAAAAAATGAGAATCCAAAAGTATATCAAGTGCTCTATGTGTTCTAATTTAGCACAACACATTTTTGAAATAGAAATGGGAGGACGTCATCTAATCAAATAGAATAGAAAGCAGCACAATTAAAGGGGTAAGAGAAATTAAATTAGATTGCTTATTGATTTAAAAATAGCATACAGAATTAAATAAATTAATTGCCGAAATTTATTAAATGAAATAGTTGGGGTGCTACAGTTTCACAATGACTATAATGAGTTGCTCTTGATTTTAGATTACATGCGCAATGTCATGTGGCTGTTACATCATGGGAAATGACTACATTTATTAAAAATGTCTTTCGGAATACGAGATATAGCTGAAATAATTTTATCGTCCCTCCCATTACTTATTACATATGAGAAAAATAATGTACTTATATATGCTTATTTCATTATGGAACAATTGTCCATAAATTTTTGCTGTTAATATTTATTCGAAACAATGATTAAATTGTTCTGCAAATCCATTAAATGTAACAGATTGATTCATCAAGTCCATATTTGAATGTTTAGTATAAAACGCTCATAACATACCCATTTGGCAAAGAGTCTCATTGTGTGGATAGTTAATTCTTCGATCAGCACATCCAAAAAATTCCAGAGATTTATCCAACTTGCATTTTTCTTTGCACATCTAGAACATGAAAGATGGACAAAATCACTAAAAAGGATGTTCAAGAAAATATTAATAACACTTCAGAAAAATTATAAATGACCCAGAAGGACTGTCTGATGTGATGTGTTAAACTTCTCATTCCTATAAAAACTTTTGAAAAATTCCTAACATCAAAATATTCTGAAACAAATGGAGTAGACAGAAGAAGTTATTGCTAAATTATTCTTCTCACAGAAAAATTAAACAGTAATATCTAGAAGACCCGAAAACCCTTGCATTTATTCCTCATCAATCTACCATTATCAATATATTAATATCCTCATAATGTTACTTATGGTTCTGTCTTTGTCTATCTCTCATTCTTTTTCTACACATCTAGAGTACTCGAAAAACCCTTTCTCAACAATCTACGAATTCTTACCGTCATTAATTTATTAACATTCTTATAACGTTACTTACGACTCTCTCTCTCTCTCTATATATATATATATATATAATTTTTTTCTATACATCTAGAGGACTCGAAAATCCTTCTATCTCTTCCTCCTCAACAATTTGTTTGCAAATTCTTAATATCATTAATTTATTAACATCCTCATAATGTTGTTCACGACATTCTCTCTCTCTCTCTCTCGCTCTTTCTCTCAAGCTTTTTCTATACATTTAAATAATTTTCACCTAAAATAGTTGCAACTTATATTGCCCTATATTTAGTCAAATAACCTACTACAAGTTATTGCTTGTAGATTATTGCTAACTTGTGCTTAACGGTTGTTAAGTGCAGCACAAAAATGTAAAATTATAAGTGTTTTGCTCGTACTCGTCTAACTAAAGTAAAAATCAATAACGAAGATTTTAAAAACTCATTCTTATTTCATTTTCGGAGTAAAAACATTCCGCTTCGGAGACATTTCTCTGAATTTTATTCGAAAACGAGTAATCCTTAAAACATAAACCCGTATTCTTGCAGGCAGATGCCAATATTCTGTACTTACTTTTTGTGTTATAGGACCTTTTCCACCATTGCCATACCATTCAGACATGTAATCTCTGCATTTGCTTTTATAAGGAGCAGGCAATAACTGGAGGCGTGTCTGAAAAAAAAAGAAGAAAAAAATATTAAGTCAGCCTTAGTTTTAAGCCTTAAGAAATCTGTAACAAAAAGCGATCTTTTTTCAAAGTTCATTTAAAATTACCTTTTTTATCTTTCTACTAGTTATAAATCATAAACAAATTAAAATTGTATATATCAAAAAAGTAGGTAAGAAAATCTTAGAGGGAAAATGCAACTTGAAAAGCAAAGAACAGGAAAATAAAGGGAAAAAACTGTTTGGAATGTTTAAAGCTTAGCTTAAAATGCTTTCATGCTATCTTTTACTTCTAATCTTATCTTTGGAATATCTAATTTAAATGCTTTAGCATGATTTTTTTTCTGAACAGAGTAATAGTATTTCTCTCTGATATTCAATCAAACTCATTTTTTCCTTTAAATTATAAAATGAAGAATCATAACACTTTATTTGGCGACGGAAAAATCTCTTCCATATTTAAAGATATTCCCCTTATTTACATCACCTTCTTCCATAAAAATCATGGGGTTAGTTAAAATATGATGAGACAAGTTGCTCGATTAAGAAAGTTGTCCAAAAATTATAAATGGAAGAACTTTAAATTCGCTTTATAATGTCTGTTATCGGAATAAAAGACGATATAAAATCTATGAAATAATAATGTGTCGGATTTCGCTTGGATCTGGTGAGTTGGCAAATGTGACGTGAGAATCGAATGATATCAATGAATCTGTGGTGATAAATCGGAAGATAGATATGATCAATCGCTAGATCTATCTTTCTCTCTTTTGTTAGAGGCTGACTAAAGATGTATTAAAATCGAAAAGTAAGAAAAAAATGCGCCAAATCAACATACAATTATAGTTATTAATGTATTATTATTTCTCAACGATTCATTTGATGTTTCATACTAGTTCCAAGCTCAAAACGTATGCTCGTCTATCTCAGGTCAAAGGTCGATCTCTAGCTTGTCAGATCCTCACTGTGTCGATCGTGGAAAATTGTTTTTCTGTCTTAGATGAGTCGCTAAATTGAATAAGAAAAAAACTATGGAGAATCTGTTAGTTGATTGACTCTAACTCTGGTAGTTGACTTACCACAAAAGGTAGTAACCACCGGATATCGGTTTACTCACCAATCTAACATAGAACCTATAAATGGCGCCTAGGTTGAGCAATTGCCCATCGCTCATCGGAGAAGGGACGTCGTACGGGGAGTGAATGGCGATCTGTGCTCCTCGAGACAAATGTTCCGGATGGTATTCACCCACTTCTATATTCAAGGTCATACGAATCACTTGAAAAAAAATAGATGTATATACACTTTTTGATGGAATAACTAGAAATAAACAGGTAACAGCTTTATCAAATTACATCTAAAAAGTGCATATTTCAGAAGAAAGAAAAATTGATGTTTTTTACAGCTAGTTGATATAATATTAAAATTTCATGAACTATGGATTCTTACATTAAGTTGATTAACGTATGTGTATTCCAAGGTAGTGAAAATAACATTTTGTTTTAACATTATTTCTCAATTTTATCGAGTAAAAAAGAATACAATCAAATATTGTTATTGAAAGCATTTTCAATGTTTTTTAGGTAAAATATGTAAATTTCTTTAATTTAGCATTTATTAATACTTGAATAATAATTGTATTTTTTAAATGTATATATACATAAGCGAATCGTAAAAAAAAATGCTTTTCGCCCTCAGTATTCAAAAATATTTCCCTATTTCAGAAATAGATAGCTTATCGAAAAAAGAATTAAGAAATCTTTGCAGACAACTATGACAAGGTATTTATAAATCAGTTGACTTGGGAAAAACTCTAATGAGTTTTTTGGTGGAATATGAGGACTTAATGGCTTCTTTCTGCTAACTTATCCGCATTCCACCCATCTTATAATTAATTAGATATTTCATGATATGATAATAAAATCACTTTCCAGTTTCCTTTCATTTTCTCATTTTGTCACTCACAATACAGAAGAATTCTTTTTTTTCGGGGGGGGGGGACTAAAATTCATTTACTTTTCATATTGCAATGGATACGAAGTCGCCAATGCCAATATGCAAGTTTGGCCGTTGATAGGTTTTAAAAAATTGTCTTTATTACTTGTTTACTTTAAGAGCCATGACATTTTAGTCTTAAGCATTTTACTGGTGCCTTTACAGTAACATTGAGTTGTATACCTATTTTAAATTTTTAAAATAATTTTTATTTCTAGATTTCAATACATTTACTTTGATTAGCAACCAAAATTAGTAAATGTGATCTCAGTAAAGTTCTGACAATCTGATTTTATTTTTTAATTAAAAACTAATTTATATGTGTTTTTAGCATGAAGAATGCATGAAACCAATGTCACCATAGTGACGCCAATCGAATGCTAAACGTTATCGCTGATGATTTGGCCACCGTTATCGATACGAAATGGTGTCAACTAGCCATTTGCTAATTCGATTTTAACTCATTGGTAATTTATATATGATCTATTGCAGTTTGAATGATATATATATTTGGTGATGGTTCAAACCTCGGTTAAGCTGTAGGTTAACCTTTATGTTATGGAGCTAGTATATAAGCTAGAATATAGTTAATAGAGTGCTGTTTCCTCCCCAGATTATAAAAATATAGTAAACGTAAATCGATTCATTTATTGAAATAAATAAATAGAGATCTTTAACAGCAAAGGCTGTCATTCGATAATGCCAGAGAATCAAAAAAACTTGTTCAACAAAGAAAAATTTGAAGATTGTGCATATAAAAAACAATTTTTTGAAACAAAATTTTAAGAGAAGAAATTTCTTAATGATTAAAGATAATTAGATTTCTTCATTAATGTTTAAAGATAATTAATTAGATTCTTAATAATTATATTAAAGACTAAAGATTTCTTCTACATATTGAATATTTCAAATAGTGCATAAGAGTAATTTTCTTGGTTACAGGAGAGTCAATAAAAATTACTATAAAGTCCAAATTTGTTCGGTAAAGACGTGTTAATGAATGGTCATCCAACAATTAAGCGATCTTTTTTCTACTTTTAAGCTTCGAGGTAAGGGATAGAATAGAAAAAATATCACAATGATTCAACCTGTGCGTCTACTCATATGCCCCTAGACAAGATAACCCAAAAATTCAACGAACTGGATAGATGAAGTTTGGAATATACTTTTATCATCAACGTTATAGGTATTTATCAAATTAGGAACCAAATATATTAAAAAGCTTGATGCCTGTTCAGTCTTTTCCTTATTGAATATGTGCACGCGATAATTCAAAATGCAACAAGCGAAAATAAAATTCAATACATGGTCTTGAAACCGAAATAGTCTATTTTTATCAATTAGACATAATGAGTCAAACCAAAGAGATCCATCATTATAAGAAGAAGTTTAACTTAAAACTTGAAAGTATAAAAGAAAATCGAGAATAGAATTCTATCGCTACATACTAGATAAAAATTGAAGCGTTATGACATGATTTTGTAAAAAATTGTAATGTTGAAATGTAAAGAGGAAGGCAGAAATTACCCGTCGATAAAGGAACTGTTGCCGGCATTTCGTTTGGACGCTCGTACAAAGAATAGAACATGTAACAGTTGAACGGCATTCTGTTGGAATGACTTAATACAGAGATCTGAATCGGTTCACCCCTGAAAAAATGGAATTGTTTTTAAAAGGCGTGCTAAAAATCAATTTATTTTGAAAAAGAGTACAAAACATCGCAGATAACTGTTTAAATCTATCTGTAGATGTCATTTTTGTTTGTGTTTTCTTTTTTTCGATTTTTATTTAATTTATCACATAATGAGAGTAATAACACAGTTTGCCTTTTTGTTATTTGTAAAATCATCCATAAACAAGCGCTTTAATAAGAAATACAGAGCTGATATTTCTAAAATTTTCCATATTTCTCAATCAAATGTATCATAAATGAAAATAACGAAAAGAACGTCCTGCTCAGAGGTAGAGCATCTTCCCCGTGATTTGAATGTCCTGATTCAGGAATGGTTGTTCTCTACCTTGTGTTCTATCTTTGAAATGTGTGAAAGAGTCGCCCTGTAAAAAGGAGTTGTGCATGCGAATGTGTGAATGTCATTTTCATATGGTATAAAGTCAGATTTCTGCCTCGGGTGCTCAGGGTTCTTTACCCTCAGAAACTACTGCACCCTTCTTTCCCCGATCTCCTGCCTTGGTTTAAATCGGTATTCAATCCAAGGGGGATAAGCAACAGACAAACAATGAAAAGAACTACAATTGTATCAGCTTTTGGATCTGTCTATTGAACACTTCCCTGAGAAATTAGTCTTGCCTATTATATATTTTGTTTTGTTTTTCGCATTTCGTGTAAATTTGCAATATGTATATATTTGCGAAATAGAGAACTTTGAAAACCATTATTTTTTCCGCGAATAAATTAGCGATAAAACTGTAAAATTATTATTTCAAAAAAATGAAGAATGAAAAGGATATTATTTTGTGCTATTAAACATTTTATTGCTGTGGAAGCTGGACTATCTTTTCTAATTAATATTTCTTCAAAATTACTTTAATGACTCATGCAAGAGTAAAAATTGCTTTTTATATGCTAATAGGGCTTCAATGATGGTATACTTTTAATAGTAATTACATCATTTCTAATTAAAGATAAGATTGAATGCTATAAAATATATCATGTCTTAAATTTATTAGCATGGACATTTTTATTTTTACTTAATTTCCTTTACAATTCTTAAACTCTTCCATATTTTGATGACTCATAATATATCTACAAATGGCCTCTTTTTTTTAAAGTTGACAAAGCAATTAGTTTCCGGAAATGGGAATAAACTGCATTCTGCGAATCTCTTACTCACAGCATAGATTTTTCACTCTAAACCGCAGATATGACGTCATTTTAATGAGATTATGGATTAGTCATATAAGGCTTACCCACAAATATTTACAATTTTCAGAACGAACACCATTTTGTAGCCTGAATGGAACATTTTTAAAATGAAACAAGCTCTAATTGACTGTTTAAGCCCACAAAATTATTAACTGAAAAATATTCTAAATTAAGGACTTTTACGCTTTTTCTTCTATTTTTGAGTTCACTTTTTTCCAATGTAATTCTTTATAAACAAAAGTAATTTGATAATAATTCATCATTACCGAAAAAGTGTTTTTATTGTGGTTGTATTTTCATTCCAACAACATTAGCCTCAAAGCATATTTTCATTAAAACAACAAAACGCTGACGTTCTTTTTTATCTTCTATTCTTGGATTCACTTTTTCCTATACAGTTATTCATAAACAAAGGTAATCTGATAGTAATTTATAATTACCGAAAAAAATTTAATAATTTTTGATATATTTTCTTTTTGTCAAAATAAGCCACAAAGTTAATATTCAATTGCATTCATGCTTAAATTAAAGATCGCTATGTACTTATTAAATCATTCAATTAATAAATTAGCGACAAAATAAAGTGGAAGCATATATATAACAAGAAAAATTAAATAATAATTAACTATACAATCGTGAAATATCAAAAATTTAGTAGTTAATAGTTAAAATCAAAACTCACGGACAGAAAAAAATCAAAACTTTGATAGAAAATAAGAAGTGCATTTTTCTCTGGTCACAAAGTAATATAAAATGTTTGTTTGAAATCAACTGTTCACTCTCAGAAAATTAAAGGCAAAGCTTAAATCGTTGGAACATTTATTTTCTCACTTCTTTTTTTTTTTCATGTTGAGTAGAAATTATGGAATAAATATAAAATGAAAGTAAATTGTTTGGATCTAGTGATATAAAGAGACCTCACAGTTTTTTAATTAGATTTTATCACAATAAAAAAAAAGTATCACTTTAAATAAACCTGAACAATTAGCCTACGGCATACAGACTGGTTAGCTATGTCTGTAACTGGAGAAAATAGTCCAGTTATTGAAGCTGCAAATTGACAAGGTTTTATTTTGCTATATCTCTGGAAACTTTAGACTCAAGAAGGACAGATAGCAAATAAAATTTCTAGATGGAGCTTTCATATGAAGCATAGACTTTTGAATGAGAAAATATAGTTGTAGTTGGAAAACTCTGCCATCGTTTTTCGTGATAGAGAATGTATAATGAAGTAAAAGTTATTGAAATTTCTCTCAAAAATGGAAATAATGACAGTTAAGCGATCATTGATGACATATATCTATGATGAGGTCATGATCTTAGCCATAACGTAACAATCATCAAAGCATTATATCAAGCAAAAATTAGCAAAATCCGATAAGTGATTAAGTGATTCATTAGTTCTCCTTATCATTTTTAATATATAGATAAAAATACATAAATTATTTTGTAATCATTAAAATAGCTCAAGAAGCGGTAAGAAACGCGTCAGTAGACATCGCGACACAAGAGCAGAAAAGACCAAAACATTTTCCTTCACTTATTTTGCTATGAGATTGTGATAGGGATTTCTTTGACACGTGTCGATTTAGAAAAGGGAAATTTAGGTATTTTTAAAAAGAATGTTGTAAAAATTAAGGATTTTTATCCCTTCACTTGGAGCGTGAGAACCTGCTGAATTCAGCAGTTTTACAAAGCGCGTGTTGAATTAATTAAATAAAAAAGTTGGAATTTGGATCAAGAAATAAGACAACATTTTATAATGAAGATAATATTGGTTAAATTAATATAAAAATTAGG
>JAPMOR010080612.1:275959-290554 GCA_026543865.1 Argiope aurantia | reverse complement strand
ATTTGTTAATATTACTACATTTGGTCTCCCTAAAATAATATTTTAAAATTGAAAGTTTAAACTTACCAACTTAGTTGTGTTCTTCACTAAACGACAATATTCGGGATATTTATCACAATGAAAGTTTAAACTTACCAACTTAGTTGTGTTCTTCACTAAACGACAATATTCGGGATATTTGTCACAAAACTGGGGATATGAATCGATTGTGACGCATTTCTCAGGATACTTAGCACAAAATGCACTAGTTCGAATTCTGGAGGAAGAAAAATAATAAACGTTATTCTAACAAAAAAACACATTTTTTTAAATCAAGTAGCGTTCCGATCACTAACAATGAAGATGAAACAAAAATGTAAAGTAACGGCAGAAACTTGAAATATATGTGTTTACAACATTTCTGAAAGTTTTGATATTTTATATTTAGTTAAATTAACTAAAATTCAAGCTCTCTTTTCGAAAACAAGCATGATTAATTATACTCTATACCAAAATCAAGCAATAATATAATGTAAAAATTTCATTATATTCTTTAAAAAACGCTTCACTTTTTTATTATTATTATAATCCAGTATTCAAAACTTTCTTATTCTTAGTCTCCAATATTATTATTTTTGAAAGATGAATTGTATTACAACTTCTAGATTTAACTCGTTGCTCCTCTTCCTATAAAAAGGAAACATCTCGCTTTATCATTTGTAGTGTCTTTAAAACATATGGAAGTTAAAATTCCTTATAGCGTTTAAAAGATATACCTGAAAAAAATTTGAAAATAAATTCATCAGGGATGTGCATGGCGAATTGTTAAAAACAGTTAAAATTCCAAAATGGTTCGCCAAAATAAATTTGTTCTGTCGATTCCTAAAACCTTTCAATGCCCGTTGCAATGTGATGAATTCATGATAGTAATTTCAAAGAACAGTTTGTGATTTTAAATAACAGTTTTAACAGTACAGTTACAACATTTATGTAATATAGGATTTAAAAAAATCTTACTCGTTGAGGTTGCAAATTGTAAAGGCAGGAAATTCCACTTCGTGAGGTTGTGACACATCTAATTCCACCATGGACGGATATTGAAGATACATTACCAAGAATGTATAACTCTGCAGTATAAAACCTAAACACAATAAGATCTTGAAAAGAAACCGAGCTTTTGACCGCCAGAAAGGCAACTTTTTCCATGACTTTTTATCCATACTACTTCGAAAAAAAAGGCAAACAATATTGGCTTCGTCTCAGATAATATCTTCGTTTTTGACAATGAAGATTTTTTTTGATAAATTTGATATTAAATAAAAGTATATTTTATTTAAATGGCCTCTTTTTAATGGAGATAGATATTTCTTTCTTCTAAATAACACTTAATTTTGGCTACAATGTAGGCATGACCAATAAAGAATATTGAGTGGTGAGTTGACAGAAAATCATTATAGGTATTCTTAAAATAAATTTCTTCTGCAGTGGCAACTTAATTTAGCTACCTAATCTTCTTGGCCGACGTCGGGGACATTTACTGAAAAAAGTTCTGTAGGTAAAGTAATTTATCGTTTGATATCAATCACGTAGAGATAATAATTTTAATTCTGAAAATTCTTTCATTTCAAATCTTGTTCTTCAAAGTATTTATTCTGAATGTGACTTTTCAGGCACATTTAATCTAATGTATATTAGTTATAACTGAATATGAATGACAATGACTATTGATTATGAATGACATTTTAGTGACAGCGTCTCTAAAATTGGTGTCACTGTGACAACTCACTGTGACAATAATTTGGTTAAAATCTGCTTTTACAAAGTCCTTTGAAATAAAAAAAATAAAAATAAAAACACTAATGTATCCATAGATAATGAAATAATTACATCATTTCAGAATACTTGTTAGAAATTCTGTTAATAAACATTTTTAACGTCATGACTAATGATACGGCGTATTATTTTCCTGCGTTGTTAGATTTAGAATTTCAAATTACTCTTTCTAGTTCAAAGTAAACAATTCTTAGTTATGATTTTCTGCCATCTGTTAAGTTCAACACTTTTCCCTCTCCAGTAGAGAAACTAGAAAAACAATATGTCAACGGACAGAATCGAAAAAGTCAATAAAAAATAACCTTTTCTAAATAATTTCTGATGTCTTCTTTTTCATGTTTGTTTCCAAATACAATAAAAGAAAGGATTCTCAACAGTATAATAAAAATATTATTCGAAAGAATGGTAATGATGTTTCGGAACATAAACGAATAGAAAAAAAAGAAAAGAAAAAGAAATGCACGAAGAAAAAGAAATTGATATAATCGTTTTCAACCACGCAAAAGGTCAGTAATTGGTGTTCTGACAATGTAAAAGAAACGCTTCTTTTTATTCTGATAGTTAATTCTGAGTACGTTAACATGCTTGAGTAAATTAATAAATTTTCAATTATATTATATATTTGTTTTTTAATTCTTAAAAATTTTAATCTTAATACTTTCAAAGCTGAATACTTTCTGAATTATAAGAAAGTTTCTTTCATTAATGATCATTAATATAATTATTCTATGTAATTTTTAGTCCTAGATAATTATCCTAGGCACTTGCTTAAATCATTAATATTCTATTATTCACTCCTTTTTATTTCAGATTTTAATTTTCTCAACAAAATATAAATAATTGTGACGCTCTCCATAAATCTTATCAATATATTTACTCAATGTATTATTACGGAAATCGGAGAGTAACCGTACAGTTCAAGAAATCCAAAAAGCTCGGAACGGATAGGGACGCTTTATTCCACACAAAAGGTTTTCGCATACAGATAACAAAATACAGTAGAAACTATCATAAAGACAATACATGAAGAAATAGATTACACGCTTGTAAGTACTAAATGGCTAGTTAAATAGTAGTGTTAACTCCTCACACAACACATCGACGGACCATATTATTTTCTCCTCATACCACATTCATTTTGTTAACTATCTCTATTATATAACTCCTCAAAATAACCACACCATGTTAGACACACACATTTATTACAACACAGCACAGAATAGAGAAAAATATACATCAAAGCATTGCGTCACGTGATTACATCGAGTTACATGATTACATTGAGTCACGAAAGCGCGCGAACATTCTCCCCCCGTTGATATGTTTTAAACATTCAACAAAACACATAATATTACAAGTAATATACAGTAAGAATTCAATATGGTTATTTGAACAACAATCAACAATAATTCAATATATTCACATATTATGCACAAATATATTTACAAAAAAGTCATTTTTGAATGGGCAATACACATATTTTAGTCACAGGTCTTTTAAACGTGCCAAATTGAGTTTTTACCTGAACCACTCGGATTTTTTTATCTTCAACATAATAAATTTCTTTAATTCTACCCAAAGTCCATTTGTGAGTAGGCAAATTGTCCTGTACTAGCAACACGAGATCTCCCACATGAACATTTTCTTTCTCGAATACCCATTTATTTCTTTGTTGCAATTCGTTCAGGTAACTTCGGTGCCATTTTTTCCAAATTTGTTGCACTAATTTGGAAAAATGGAAAAAAAAACTCTTTGCCATTTTTTTAAGTTGATGTTCCTTAAAACTGGTTAAATCAGGTTCAATAAACGAATTCATTGGTCTATTGATCAGAAAATGAGCAGGTGTCAAAACTCCAAAATCATCTGCATTGGCTGATAATGGGTAGAGTGGGCGCGAATTCAAGATTGACTCTACTTGGATTGTTATTGTTAGAAATTCCTCAAAAGTTAAATTAGCTCCCCTCGAAACTTTAATGAAATTGAACGATTTGTCAGCAGCCTCCCAAAGGCCACCAAAATGATGTGCCCTGGGAGGGCTGAATTTCCAGTCTATTTCTTCTGTAGACAAATAATTAGCCAGAATTTCATCGGGATTTTCCACTAACTCAAGAAACATTTTAATTATGTTATTGGCACCCTTAAAGTTTGTTGCATTCTCGGAGTATAACTTTGAACACTTGCCACTTCGCGCAATAAATCTTTTTAAAGAGGCTATAAAACACTCAGATGTCAAGTCTGACAAAATATCAAAATAAGTCGCCTTTGTTACGAAACACACAAATACACATACATACACTTTATGTAATGCATTCTTTCGTTGATTATTATATTTAATCATGAATGGACCACAAAGGTCCACACCAGTACAATTAAAAGGAAAATCAGCTAAAACTCTGTCTTCAGGTAGATTGCCCATTAATTGATTAGACACTATGGGTTTTGATTTGAAACACGGAATACACTGATGAATTACCTTACGACAAATTGTACGACCACTTCGTGGCCAAAACCTTTCTCGAACAATACATAATAAATTCGAAGCACCAACATGCAAATGCTTCTAGTGATAATACTTTAAAATAATCATAGTAAATTTATTACCTTTTGGTAAGATTGCGGGTGTTTTGATACAAAACTTAAATTTGAATTTTCTAGCCGACCTCCAACCCTCAAAATACCATCATCATCCAAAATCGGTTTTAAACTTTTTAACTTACTTTTTGGCGAAACGAATCCTTTGAGTTGCAGGTTTTGAATATCTGCAGCAAATTCTTGCTGCTGCACCGCTTTAACCAAGAAATTCTCAGCTATTTTCAACTCACTGCTGCTAAGAGGACCTGTAGTACGTCCAAGTGGATTTCGGGCGTTGTCACTAAACCTAAAAATATAACTAAGACCACGCAAAATAGACTTATAATTATTACTAAGCTTAATTAATTCATACATTAAATGTCCTGCAGTAATATTAAAAATTTTAAAGTTTTTACAATTGTTCTTAATTTCTGATACAAGAACTGGATGATTAAGGTAGTTGTTATCAGAAAGAAATTCAGGTCCATTCCACCATAAGTCACAGGTCAGAAGTTTCTCGAGGTCTATACATCGAGATAAGATGTCAGCTGGATTTTGCTCTGAGGATACATGATGCCACAGTTCAGTACTAGTATTTTCTTGAATCGTCGCTATGGTGCTTTGGATGAACTGTTTTAAGTCTATTGGTTGTTTCTGGAGCCACGCAATAGTAGAATCCGACCAATAGTAGACACTTGTCACTGTCGTTTTGATTGCTGCCATCACTTTTCTCATAAGTTTTGACAACAAGAGAGCGGCGTTCAATTCTGGCCGGGGAATAGTCAAGCTTTTAATCGGTGCTACTCTAGATTTACTAGCAACTAATTTAATCATAGTATTTCCTTGTGCATCATTGGATTTGTAATACACCACTGCTCCATAGCAGTGTTCTGAAGCGTCTGCAAAGCCATGAAGCTCTACACTCGTTGGCTGGTCAAAGACTACTCGTCTGTTAATCAGAATTTCATTTAAGGCTTTGAGAGCAATTAAAAAACGATGCCATTCTCGATATTCTGATTCCGGCAGAACATCGTTCCAATCAATGTTTATACGCCATAGTTCTTGCATGATCATTTTGGCTTTAGCTATCACCGGACCCAGAAGGCCAAGTGGGTCAAATATTCGGGCAATACTTTTTTTTTAGTATACAACTGTTTCGGCTTAACATCTACTCGAAAAGCAAAACAATCTTCATGAGAGTTCCATAGAACTCCCAATGTTTTTGTTCCCTCCTCTTTATCAAGTTTATAACCATCTTCTGATGGTCTTGATTCATTCTCAAAATTGGTATGCCACTTATGTAATTTCAGACCCGCTGACTGCATAATTTCAATAAGTTGATGCCGTAACTCCTTGGTACTCTCTAGAGTTGAAGAGCCACTGACTATGTCATCCATGTAAGTGTCATGCAGTAGAATTTCAGACGTCAAGGGAAATCTGGAATTCTCATCTATGGCCAATTGTTTAAGAGTTCTTATGGCAAGAAAGGGAGCTCAAGATGTCCCATAAGTTACAGTTTTCAACTTATACGTGGCAGGCTCATCGTCAAAATTTGTTTTCCATAGAATTCTCAGAAGATCGCATTGATCTTCTGGTATAGGCAAATACTCATCCGATTCGATGAGTATTTGCCGATACTTCTTTTCTATATCGGTGGTAAAGGCAAATTTGTGTTGCCGAAAACCAGTAATGGTCGTGAATGCGTCCTCAATAACTTCTCCTTTCATCGGAATGTCATTTAAGCTAATACCGTTGGTTGTAGGAGACGATGCATTAAAAACTACACGAAGTTTAGTGGTCAACTTTTCTGTACGAAAGATTCCATGGTGTGGTATATAATAAGAGGAAGATGGTTCAGTTGTCTCATCAGCCTTCTCCATGTGACCTAATTCCTCGTATTTTCTCATAAAATCTAAATATAACGACAAGTAATCTGAATTCTTCGACAGACGATTCCACAACGAATTAAGTCATTTTACCGCAATGTCCTTTGAATGTCCCAAGCAAGAGGGGTCCTCTTTCAAAGGCATTGTAAGTACATACCGGTCCTCCTCCTTCCTCCTATGGGTTTTCACAGAATGCTCCTCGCACAACAAGGCCTCTTGACTCTTAGTGACCTCACTATCTACATTTTCAATTTCCTAGAATTTTCACATAGTACGATTCAAATCAACATTTAAAATCAATCCACAATGAACTTTGTTCTCTTTCACCTCGTCTACACTACCACTGACCACATAACCGAAAACCGTATTCTGCAACAACAATTATGAATTCAATTGTCCAGGTTTCAACAATTCATAAAATGCTTCAGCTCCTAAAAGTAAGTCTATCTTTCCTGGTATATTAAAACTAGGATCAGCCAGGGATGGAAGCCCTAATACCTCCATATTTACATTAATTACCTTGTTGGGGGTAACATCAGTAATTTTGTTGACCACTAACATCGACAATTCTCGCTCAAAGCTCCGATCCTTATTTTCCACAGTTGTTCTGACAAAATTATTAACCACCATAGTAGCATCACTCACACATGATACAACAGTATTTATTCTTTCCAATCTTAACTGAAGTCGTTCTGCGCAAGCTTTCGTACGCAAACAAGACTGACTTTCTACATCCAATAAACATCGAACATCCACAAACTCTGAATATTTATTTTTAACCAATGCACGAACAGTACTAAGAAGGACATTTTTATTTTGGCTCTTTTGAAAACTCCTCGCAACTATCTTAGATAGGGTATTGGCCGTTGTTTCTTTTACCGTTTCGCTCTGCACTGAATCCTCGTTATGGACGGGTTCACAAATCGCAATACTTTCAGACGGTAAACTAGAATTATTATTTCCCTCGCGCGGAAAATGTAGCATTCGATTATGAGATTTGCCGCAAAAACAATTTCTATCAGAGCGACAATCACGAATTTTATGGGGTAAAAAACAACGGAAACACAAATCATTCCGTTTTACTAAATCAACTCTTTCCCATACAGAAAGTTTCTTAAACTGGGGGCAGTTATAAAGAGGATGATGAGCACTATTCTTACACATAACACACCTTAAATTTTTTATTTCTGACACGAGCACTTTAGAAACGATTTTATCAGAACGCCAATTTAGAAATTTTTGCGATTTATTTCCAATAAATCTTTTTGTTTCCCCTGCTACGATCTTACTATTTATCTCACTTTTACATTTACTTTTCTATGATAAGAAAATGTCACACTCTCTGCCGAGCTCATGGGGTTTAAAATAATTTTCACCTTGTTTTACAGCAATGTGAGTCATTAATTCTCAATCAAGAGTTTCGAAAATTCTATCGGAAACTATAAGCTCGCATAGAGATTGGAAATCCTTCACTTTGCGCAACTGACAATAGTAGTCAAAAGATGCACTTAATCTGGATGCAAATTGAACAAAACTCTCCGATGGGGATTTTTGAACTTTTTTAAAATTATTTAAACATTCCTGGGGGGGGGGGCTCAAATTCTTTTAAAAACTAAAGTTTCAATTTTCTTATAATCATTTAAATCTTTCTGATTAATATAAACCAGTAAATTACTGATTTTTTCACCCAAAATATTCAACAGAATTTCTGCTTTTAAATTTTCTGAAACATTTTTGTTTTGGAATGCTTTTTCCAAAGAGTTGAAAAATAAATTAAAGGATTCCGATTTACAAGGTACGGGAATGGTTAATGTTCTGATACTTTTTATTAAGCTTTCTAATTCAATAGTTGATGAACTCGAATTCACGATTTCAGTACTTTGAATATTATTTAATGATTCTTTTTTAGCATTTGCTAACTCGATTTCTTCCTCTATTTGACACAATTTTAACTTTTCTAGTTTTAACTTCAATTCATTTTCTATTTTTTCTTTTTCATTTTTTTTTTTTTTTTTTTTTTTTATCTTTTTTTGAGTATCTGCTATTACTTGATCTACTAGGCCCTGGTTTATTTCAGTTTGTGTTTTAAACACTTCACTTTTCTCAATTATCTCCCTCAACTGAATTACTTTAACATTATCAGGAACGGAAACCCCTAACTTTTCCGCGATAATTCGCAACTCCTCTTTCTTTAACTTAGTACTCAAAGGCATGGTTGATATACGTGAAAATAATATTTACATACAACCTCTCACAGCTTATACCTTTTTGTACCGCTAATTTTGCAATCACAGGGAAAACTTTCAAATCGAAACTACGACACCTTTAATAATAATTCAACTATGTATTCCAAACGAAACCGAAATCAACTTTGTCAGAAATGCTACTTTCAAATATAAATCACAATTTGCACAACAAAATACACTGACAGGAATTACTAATCCTAATCAGAAAGCAAGAGTTCCAAAATCGAAACCGAAACCAACTTTATCAGAAATGCTAATTTCAACTGCATAACAAATTGCACAACAAAATACACTGACAGGAATTACTAATCCCAATACGAAAGCAAATAAATTTTCATAACAAATACCAACAAACCAAAACTATTTCTTACATAACAAAATCTCAATCAATCTCAATAAAAAATCTCAAATTCAAAATTAACTCCGATTTCACATAAGCAAAAAATAATCCACAATTAAATCACACAAATTATGAATGTCTCACCTTAATCTCTTTATCCGAAATTCCATAACTCATTATTTCTCCAAAAAGATATTTCCGGATATCACCGTAATAAATTCTATCACACATCTCAATCCTTTTGATTCCAGCGAAAACCAAACTAGCTATTCAAAAAAATCCAAAGGTCGCAAATATTTCTCCTGACTTGTCATACGGACCAAAATGTTAACTCCTCACACAACACATCGACGGACCATGTTATTTTCTCCTCACACCACATTCATTTTGTTAACTATCTCTATTATATAACTCTTCAAAATAACCACACCATGTTAGACACACACATTTATTACAACACAGCACAGAACAGAGAAAAATATACATCAACGCATTGCGTCAAATGATTACATCGAGTCACATGATTACATTGAGTCACGGGATCAGACTGGATGGAGAAAAGCGCGCGAACAAGTAGCATAACACAAAGCACCCAGCATATGTCGGAATTGTAGTCGTAGACAAGTAACGAGTCTTTTAGAGGACAGTGAAGCAACGGCGGAGTTCCAGCGTCGTGTAGAGAGCCCAAGCTCTTGCTGAACTGATCTGTGTGCCGAGTCCTGTGGCGTTTATTGTGGGAAGCAGCATTAAGTTGTGTGTGAAGTAGCCAGTCGTGTGGTAGTGAGTCCGCAATTGGACACAGCTAAAGCGAAGAGAACAGAGGAATGTTTCAGCCGTCTGGAGATACCGTAGAGCGAAGCTCCGAGGATCCCCTCTCCTGCTGAATTCTGTATTGTCGTTTTGTGTACTGTGGACGATTATTGCTTGTGGGCTACTGTTTGCTGTAGTGTGTTGCTGTGTGCGTCTCGGTGTTGTAAATAATTTTCGTCTTTGTATTAGTGTCTTCGTGTGTTAAATAAAAGTCGTTGCTGTTTTCTACTGAGACCTGTTGATTGTGTTCTCACACCATACACCCACTACAAGCGTATCCGGTGATCTGTTACATTTTCATAAATAGAACTCACTCTCGACCAATATTCCAAATAGAGAATTTCCGATCGTAGGTTGCTCTCTTTAAATAGCTTCTAAAACAAAGCATGGGATTTTCAATATGGATCCCGTATCTCGGTTTCTAATAATGATACCACCAAAACTCTTGTACTTTCTAGAACCTTCATTTTTCTCACCGAGTCATCAAAACTGAAATCTAACGAATCTAGCATCCATTCAACATTTATTGAGAAGATCTTCAAATTCATCTTCTTTACTGTGAGTTAACTGTGGAGGAAAATTATGTTACAAATTTGTAATAATATTTACAAATAGACGTTGCCCTATGTTACAGTTTTATTTTTAGAACTAAGCAATACATAAATGCAATCAAATTCAACTTATTCCTGGTTGTAGAGAAACAATAGCTTACAAAAACGATAATCTCTCTTCGTTTTACTTCGTGTATATAATTTCATCTTCGTATTATTTTCATTTAAATGCATTCTATTTTCTATCGAAGGGAAAATTAAATTAATTGGTAAGTAGGACGATCAAAGCAAACACTTTGTAATAATTTTCAGTCTGAAAGTCTATGATTTATTGCTTAAATAGAGATCAGAAATCGGCTTGACAATAAAGTCTGAAGGGATTTAAAATCATCATCACACATCCATCTACACAGAAAATTATTATCATAAACTTTCGAAAAAAAAGTCAGAAAGATGGAAAATAGCAATTCTTGTATGGTATTAGTGTCCTTCATTTCTTGGTTATTTTATATGAAATGCAATATTGTTGACAGAGATACCGCAAAAATGGAACACCTTTCCGGAATTTCTTTTTATTTATTTATTTATTTGAGAGAAATAAATGAGTAAAAATTTTTACTCATTAATATATGTTTAAATATATGTTTCAAATAAGGCGATCTTCTTCTTATCTTTACCTTCGAAAATAGGATTGGCACTTCAAACTGATAAAAATAATGAGCTATGCTCGTTGCCAGAAAAGGGTGAAAGATATAGTTCCAGTATATTCATTCTTTTATTGTTAACACTATATTACTTTACGATTCCAATACCTATATAATACAATTATGCATTTTAAATGAAAATATTTTTTATTGTGAATTGATCCCCTCTTCACCATGTCTCTCACCCTTTCAATCCTCATTTCCCTTATTCTTAACCAATAAAACCCCCCTTATCAGAGCGTTGGTTATGTGTTCCAATATCTATATTATAATGTCTTTTTTAGCACTTTCTTTTTACTAATTTTCTTGTCTGTCTGTTTGTCCGATGCAAATTTAATTCGATTTTAAGCAAAATTAACCAAAAGCTAAAGACCTGAAGCTTTAAACACAGCTCAGAACTGGATGACAATGCATTATTAACTAACACCTTGTACTCCTCCTATGCGGTTCAAATTTTGTCATCAGGTGTAGCTCATTCGGAAGTTAGTTTAAAATTGATCACACACACAAGGCTAAAAAACAGAAAGCAATTGTTAAATAAGAAAAGAATATACCACATTTTTAAAACAGATTCAAATGTATAAATTAATTTTTCTTAGCTCTATACAGATTACCCTGAAAATTTGCTATTGGGAATTTTTAAAATTTACAATTCATTAGTTCAAATTAGTCCATTTTAAAAACGTAGTATATTTTTTAAAATGTATTTTTCTGTGAATGTAATTATTTTAGCATACATTATCCGTATAATATAATTTCTCTTTTTAGACTGAAAAAAGGAAAAGTTTGGTGCTAGTTCACAGCTTTGAAACATGATTACGTAATACAATGTTTATCTACAGTTGAAAACCTTCACACTGTGAATAACCTCAACCGTCATAATGAGGGGAAAAACGATTAATTACAGAAACACATGCATCCGCCACCAGACAATAAACAGTTCCTGGAGTGATTAATCGATGCAATCTGTCAATTCTTTTGTTCCCAAGACTACGTAGAGAAAGACAAATAAATACAGAAACACACCCCATTTCAAACTGTTCTGATTGGCCTTTGGATGAAAACGAAGAGCTACGTCAGTTGACACACCTTCCATTTGCTGAAGCTTGTCATTTGATATTCATAGGTGAAATGCAGCCTACTTTTTGTTATTGTTTTCAACCTTTCATGGGTGCATTTCACCCTTTCGTGAAATTGAAAATCTTTAATTATCTGACATCTGTTTATTTCCGAGACGTGTTTCTGTTTAGAATTGAAATGTGGTATTTTGCTGTAATTGTGGTTGGAAACATGCAAAATACTTTCGAGGACAAACAAAGAGTCATTAACAATCCTTAATTTTCTTTCTGTCTGTAACTCAAAGTCGGTTTAAATAATGCACTAATAATTTAATTGTCATTTGGAAAATTCCCCTACTGGTTAACTGTCCTAACAGTTAACCAGTGCTAATTACTGACTTTCAATTATTTTCTTTTAACTCAAGTTAAATGAATCTTGAATTAAAAAATAATAATTAAAAGTTGATCCTCAATGGTTTTAACATCAAACTAAGGAGTTCCTGTTTTTTTGCAATAATAATAATTCCCTGACAAATTATTATTATTTCATTTTAAAAATTATCTTCTAAATCCATATAATAAAATGTTGGCTATTCGAAACAACAACAAAAACTACTACATCATATATACCTAAATTTTAATAAAGAAAAAATGCTTTAAGGTTTGTTTGTGTTTTAAATTTCCTAGTCTACAAGTATAAAATATGATAAGAATTTGTAAGTTCTAGCAGTAAGCAGTAAGTGAAAAGTTTTTCGATTACTGCTTTGTAGATTTCAGTCATCAACAAACCGTTGATTTCATGATTATGAAATAAAGATTTGATACTTTAATCAAGTTGTAAGTTGTATTTGATTAAATCTCTTCAAAATATCAATTGCAGCATCATTTTGTTGTGCTTCCAATCAAAAGAGAAAAAAATTGGGGTTTTTTCTATAAATCTATCACATTGGGAAAATTGAACTGGGAATAAAGATAACACTATTCTTTTTTGTTTTTATTTTTTTTTGTCAGAAAATTAATAAAATTTACACATTAGGCTTTTGGAGCTGCGTTTTTTTTAATTCAATTATTTATTTATTTATTTATTTGTCATTATAATGAAAAAAAATCGGGACAAATTTCAGAGACTCTTAGACATTAAAAAGTTTGTTATATCAAATATTTTGATTTACAAATTTTTGCAAAAAAATATTATGGTAATTTACTTTTGATGCTCATGAAAAACAATCTAAAAATCTGATAAAAAATAATTTTAAAAACAATTAATTTGAATGTATTTGTTACTAAGAAAGATTAAAAAAAATTAAAAAATAAATGAATAGGAAAGCTTTAAATCACATTATGCTGGCAATACTGAAAAAAAAAATAAAAGAATCAATCAGAAAATAATGTATGAGCATATACTGAAGAATAAATTTGTAGAATTATTATAAATAAATTCAATTACGTTCAAATAAATTTGTTGATATCATTTGTTTACAATGTATAAATATCTCCAGAGATGTTTATACATTGTAAAATATAAATAAATTAGGCTATTTCCTGCTAAACAAAGTAAATAGTATAGTCTTTAATCTAAACCTGTTTCATCTTGTTCAAAAACAAACAAGGAGAATGTGAAAAGCTCTTGATTCCATGCATTTAAAATTTCCCATCACTGGGAAGAAATTGAAAGAATTTTTTTCCAGCTGCAAGGAGGTTAAACATAAATAATTTCTTGGCATGATTGTACAATCATAAAAAAATACGTTCTAGTCTTTAAGCGTTTTCATGATTCGATAAGATGCAAATAACTAGTTCTTTGGAAAGCTAAGTTATGAAATTTCTTTCACAAAAATATACGAGCTTAACACTTCTAAAGTCAAATTGTCAAAACATCATATTTCAATTCCTGAATAAACAGCATGTTTTCCTGATCTCGGTCAATGGAAATTTTTATTCGGATAAAGAATTTGTTTAAGTTCCAAAGAAGTACAACGAGAAGAGACAAAGACATAAAACTATGTGCTTGTAATCTACAAAATGCATAATTGTGTAAAGTAGTAACATCGAAAGAAGCAGCGTTTAAGTAAGTTCTATATATTTTCACTCTTCTTTAATAAAATAAATTACGAGAAATTTTAAATGTTATAATCCAAAAAAAAAAAATTTGACCGCTGAAATTATTCGGAAAAAGATAGAGACTCTGAATTTTGTTACGAATTAGTAATGATGCTTCCATACGCAGGAGGATAGTTTTACAAAGGATTTTGGTGAAAATTGAATGGATGCCTGGCTAATAACTTTCGGTTTTAGCGATAAACGTGGAGATAATTTGATGACTTACTGATAAAAATGAAAGAACCGGAATATTCGAAAATCTTGCGATAACTCCATTAGAATGCGAGTTCCAATGTTTGCTCTAGAACATTCAATATACTGTCGCAAAAGCTATAAAAAGCAATTAAAAGCTATATAAACTGTTATAAGTTTGGACTGAGATTGTGTGAGAGAAAGAGGGCCGAAGACTAATCCCAAGTTTCCCGACTTAGCTTCAGAATTGAACTGGACAAGTGGAACTCTATTATATGTGTGTGTGTGTGTGTGTGTGTGTGTGTGTGTGTGTGTGTGTGTGTGT
>JAPMOR010080612.1:255775-275949 GCA_026543865.1 Argiope aurantia | reverse complement strand
TGTGTGTGTGTGTGTGTGTGTGTGTGTGTGTGTGTGTGTGTGTGTGTACGCGCGCGTGCGTGTCTATTTAAAAATACAACTCTGAATATCATGAATCCGTTTTGATAATTGTACAAAAGTTTCTTGCACATGACGTAAATAAATCCATTTTCTCTAAAATTTGGCTTAGCTTATTTGAAAGTGAGCTTATTTGTATGTGCTTACAATGAAAATAATATGTTCAAATGTATGTTTAGATATTATATTTTAATAAAAGGAAAAATCATTATGAAGTCAAACTGAGATAATTTTTTTTCTATTAAGACATTACTAACATTATGATTTAATAACCATTTAAATTTAAAAAACTACGCAACAAATCAAATATTAGTAATGAGAATCAAACAAATCGATGAAATTAATTAAAGAGTAATAACTTATTATTAATAGAAAGTAAACACTCGTTAGTAAAGATTTGAGCACAAATTCGGCTATATTTCATAAGAATTACAATCGATTTGAATAAATCCAAAGCAAGAAAACTATTCAAATAAAAAAAATGTCAGCAAGAGTGGTCTTCCAGAAATTTTCTCGCGTACTTTCTATTAAAGATTTTATCTTCTCTCTTTCGCAAATAAAGAAAGTGGGGACCATAGGGAAGACTGTAAACGACACAAATGGACAAAATTTTATAATTAGAATTTCACTCTTGATTATTTTATGCTAAATAATATAATGAAAAAAAAAACTAGTAGCTTAATATATATACGCGCTTCTTTTGAGATTGAAACAGAAAATTAACAAGGAATTACCATTTTAATTAGAGGATCATATACAAAGTTTCATTGATTTAAATGATTGTATAGGGCCGCGGTATCCCAATGATAAAGACCCGGCGTCGAAATTGGAATGTTTCAGATTCAAGACCCTATTCCAGAAAAGAAACACTGTGTGAGCATAAATAAAGCCTTTTAAAAGCGGCGGAACCAAGTGTCCTTCAGCTAGTGTGGAGCTGAAAGCTTGGAATGGGAGGCATGCCTACGCGGGTGTCAACTTCATTATCTGAAACTGGTTCAAGATTACAAGGTACATATTAAAATACCTCTATTGTAGCTTTAAAATGGGACATTGCGGTTTTGAATTATCGCATGTGAATGCACAGATTACAGGCGATCCCTTCTTGTCAGATTTAGTTCAAAATTTGATTCTGATCAAATGTTTAAATACTAAAATTATTTACCAACTTCTATTCGTCCAGCTCTTTGTGTTTTGAAATTATAATGTTCTTTTACACTCCGAAAAACACACAAGCAAACTTCCCGTAAATGGATTTCATTCAATTGAATTCAATCTTAAAAAAATTACAAGTTTGATGCAGTGACCACAAACCAAATCTTACCTATCTAACTTAAAACATTTTTGAGCTCTCTTGTTCACAGACAGATAGATAGATAGACATAATTTTAAAAATGTGTTTTTCTGTCTTATGAAGGTCTAAAAGGAGGGTATTCTTCAAAATCTTGAGTTCATTTTTTTTTCGACGATTGCAATACTTTCTCTTTGCATATTTTTTACAAGAGAGATTAAAAATCAATAAAATCAAATATCATTCTATAATTTTCTTCATTTTTTTTATTTTACTTGTTACTATAATTTTATTATTAATGATCTACAATTCAAAACAATGTGCGTTGATAAAAATATTAACATCTTATGAATGATAGTACTACAGCCACAAATAACATAATAGATACAAACAGGTAAAATTCAAATTAAAACAGCAGCACACGATAATTAACATAAACTCTCCACCCGATATTACCATCGAAGTACACAACGCATTACATTTTTTTTGTTCTGCTTTTGAAGTAAAGGGAACCACAAACTGGCTACTCCGACCCGCCCAAAAGCAAACGGAAAAACTTGAAAAACTAGACCGCCGCAACAGCAACACTGGCGGGAACAATGGTTGAGTCCTAATGGTCATCACCGACCACGGTACAACCCTTCCCTAAGGAAGTATGTCCCGTCATCGATGGGAGAAACCAGACTCCCACCTTTTCGAGTACCCACAAGGATGGCGAGTACCAACAATCATACTGGAAGCTTCTCATCCTCAATTTGAAGTAAAGTAAAGAAACTCGAGTACATAACATTCTTATTGGTGTATCTGTCGATTGATTGAATTGCATCAACAATTTTGATCGCAAAATCAATCACAAAATTGATTTACCTTTTTTCTCGCATTTTTATTTTATCGTACACAAAGAGTGAGAAATTGTTAAAATTAGATTAGTTCGAACTAGAGATTTTGACGAATATAAACATTTCAGACATTTCCAAGTAAAAAAAAAAAAAATTGAAATTGTATGAACACATTAAATCAAAAGTGTTTTGTATCAGATGAGAAAAAAAATTGATATATGGACTTAGCACCAAATTTGCAGATTTCTATCAAATTTTAAACGAAATTCAATCATAGAAAGTTTGGCTGTCTGATACAAATAAGCGATATAGTAACAAGAAGTAAAGAGCTAAGGAAATAAAATTTTGTACACAAATTCAGTACGTATAATGTAAATCCGTATCAAATTTGAATAAAATTCGTTCCTGTCTGAATCGTCCATCTGCCTGTACTTTCACACAAATGTAAACGCTATTATTCCAAAATATAATAGCTTTTATAAGTGGAATTTGGTGCTAAATTTTAATATATAAAGTGTAGATTCGTATCAGATCAAATCAAATATATCATTGGTATCTATCTATGCTTTCAAATGAAAGTAAATAAAATAACTCAAAAATGCAATTAATTAAGTAAATGAAATATGGTTAAAGATCATGTGAATACGATTGTAGCCCTATATCAACTTTTGGATTCAATCTGTCAGAAAAAAGGTTATCAAAACAGAGGGGCTAATACAAAATACAAAAGGCATTTTCGAGTATTTTTGTATTTACCGCATGTAGGAGATTAGTGGCCCTAAAAACCAATCAAAAACTGCATACTAAATTAAATAATAAAAATTTGATTTACCGTGGAGATTTATATTTCGCAACTATTGTTTCGCTTCTGCAATGCAAAGAATTCACGGATTTATTCAATATTCAAATTTTATGCCAGATGGATCATTTCTTTCATAGAAAATACTCGAAAAAGTTCTGACTTGAGTATGCGGAAAGTTTTGGTTGAGTTAGAGTATTTGTATTAATACACATTCAGCCCGTTGATAAATTTTATCCAAAATGGGATGCAAATTTACAATTATAGAAATACGCTATATGCCATATTTTAGCTATCTGCCATTACTTTCATTACTCTTTCGTATACAAAGTATAGAGAAAATATTGTAATCGTCAAAAAATTCGAACTCAAGATTTTGATGAATTTTCACATTTTATACCTTCATGAGTTTTATACCTTCATAACACATTTTTGAAAAATGTCAGTCCGTCTGTCTGTTACAAGGATAGTTCAAAAACGCTTTGAGGTTTACAGTCTTTACGTCAAATTTATAGATTTCTATCAAATTTCGAGCAAACTTCGTTTAGAGGAAGTTTGTCTGTCCAACTGTTCGAATATCAGTTAATACAATAACTGCAAAAACGATGAGAGCTAGATAGATAAGATTCGGTATACAGTTTTAATACCTACAGTACAGACGCCTATTTGAGCCAAAGTCAACAGATGGTTGACCGTCTGTTCTGTTTATATTTTCAAAAAACATGTAAACCCGATAATTCAAAAATACTATTTGAAATATTTAAGTAAAATATTTCAAATTTGAAATATGATTTTGCGACTTCAAGTATAGTTTTGTGTCAAATTTTTAGCTAACAATTAATTGGGAAGAACGCAACCAGAACTCTAATACTTTTAATCTCATCATTAATCGCCAAAACCCTCACCAAGGATCACACGATAGATTCAGCAAAAATATTAATACCAGCGCCAAAGTTTAATATTTTATAACTATTGTATGTTAGTGCCATGCAAGGCATTCTCGGGGATAACATCCTTATTAGAGAGTATGCAAGAAAGTTTTGGGGAGTTTTGGGAGACTGGTTTTTTGAATTATAACATTCACATGCTCTCGGCCGGATATATAGAGAAGGCTCTGCAAAATCAGATTTCTTTGAAATTTCAGAAAATTTTACTTTTATTGTATAGACTAAATTTTATTCTTTTTGCTTGCAAATGTCTTTGAAATTATTGTTTTCACAAACAGATCAGTAAAAACAAATATATAATGTTGGAATATAATGATTCATTAAAATCTTGAAATCAATTTTTTTTGACAGATGCGATTGTTTATCTCCGTATATTTCGTATACAGATAAGTTTTTATATGCGTCCATGCATAAATGAGATGCATAATAGTTTATGTGTCTTCAAAATTCAATCTCTTTATATTATACTATATTATCCTTTTTCATTTTACTTAAAATAAGCATTGGCTAAGAATATTTATCTCGAATTATTTAAGCATTCTTAAAATAAATAACTTGATTATAAGAACGTTCTATTGGAATACATGGTGAATTTGAATGTCGGACCGCAACAGATATTTCAGGAACTTTGAACCATGCGAAATAAATATCAATTTTGAGTCCATTGAAGATAAATTCAAACCTCACAAATAGAGAACGTTCCCTCGTAAGTGATAGAAACTTTTATCAAATACATTAATACGGCTGTAAGGGAATTGGGAAACTGCATATTTAATCGGTTAGCTTCGCATCCTTCTAATTCAGGCATCTTTACAGATGTTTATTTGCTGGAGAATTTTATTTAAACTATTTCTATAAAGATTTTATTTTATCATCTTTTATTTGTTATTTAATTATTGGAGCACTTATTTCATAAATTATTTCAATTAAATAAATATTATTAATTTTTTAAATACTTTATTAATCTTCTAGCTAAAAAAATTTCAGCAAAATGTGCATATAATTTTATTTTAGACTATTCAAGAAATGTAATGTTACTTATGTCTAAAATGTGAAAAATTTCTTTAAAAATTTTTGACGTTCAGAAAACAGAGAATAAATAATAAATTTATAATTCTATATGAAATTCATTAATCAAAAAATGATGCTACCAAGATGCTGAGCAATGCTGGGAAAGAAAAATTTTCATATATAAAATATCCATGTTTATTAAATGATATATAGTGTGGTGGTAACTTCATAAGTCAGATAACAACTTCCGGACACGAGTGTACACTTTTGTCTAGTGGCTATGTTACTCGGCTATGAACCCTAACGTTGCGAATTCGAACCTCAGCTTGCACAATAGGAAGGAGGCATGCGACGAAGAAGATTATTTTATGGAGTATGTTTTTGTCAATATTCTGATGTTGAAATTTTCATTGCAAATAACCTACATTAAAATCGCTTTGACGCCCTCGAGAAGCAAGAAGCAAATATTCTCAAGTATAGATTCCATTTATTTATTTCGTTAAAAATACTTCCAGTTTTTTCTGAATCAAAATTGTACTTTTGTTGCAAATGAAATAAAATATAAATTCACGAACATGTATCAAATGTTACAAATATTTTTTCGAAGAAATTTATTGCAAGATTAATTGAACAATATACACGAGAAAACGTCCTGTAGGTTTTCACAAATTAGTCATTCTGTTGACGATTTCCGAGTTAACACAAAGGAAGAGTTAGAATCAACCGAGATAAGCTTGTTAGAAAATCTATATATGTCATAATATTACGCTTACATATAATCTTTGCTTTTTTTAAAAAATATATATGAATAGAAGACCTTAAAATTATACATTTATAAAAACCGAATAATAATTAGTATTTGAATTTACCAACTGTACCACAAAATAATAGCATTTTGTAATCTGGCAACGGCCTTTCGATGCTTTAAATTCCTTTCTATTTTTATTTTATACTTTCGTATTGTACATGTCAGGCATTTGTGAGATACTGGATTTTTATTCGTTTAATAAATACTTTTAGTGTTTATATTTCACTTGTGTTAACGTTCATGAATTGAAGAAAAAAATATTATCCATATTGCACGGACTTCTTTAAATTATGAGCTTCTTATTGTAAGTATTGATATTTTATCAAGGAATATCTTTCCAAATGAAAAGTTAATTATTTTTATTCATTAAATTGTACCTCATTTTACAAATTATGAGATCGTTTTTTCTCCTACATTTTATTTCATGTTCTTTTGTACTTGCTAGGTGTTTTGAATTTATTGTCGTGGAAATGCGGGTTTGATATGAATCGTGTCTGTATGTTTATAATGCAATTTCTATTCTATATCGCTTATAATTTTCCAAAATTGAATAATAATAATTTTTTAATGCTTTAAACAAATTTAAATAAAACATTAATACTATATGTTTTGTGATTTAGGGCTATTGGTATTAATTTTATGTTTATTTACATTTAGGGCAGTGTTTTAAAATTCAATACTTCTTTTTAATTTTAATTTAATCTTTCGCAGAATTATAAATGATATTCGAAGGATAAAAATTTCAAAATTCAATTCGTTATTTTAGTTTTAATATTTGGTCTTTCATTCGGATTTTTACCTCTCTATTCCCCCCCCCCCCTTAAAATTTTGAATTTTCTTTTATGCGTAATTCTTTTAATCTTAGGAATAAGTAGAATATAATATTCTGATTATAAAAAGGTTCTCAAAATTAATTAGCCTCCTAATTATTTTATAATATTTATCTACAAGATTTTTCTCTATAATGTCATGAGTTTATTTTGCATTGGATTATAATTTTCAGGATGGATATTTTAAATCCTATTGTCCCAAATCTATTTATGCAAAAAAAAAAAAAGAATATTAGTTTTTATCAATAAAATTTTTTTTGTTAAATTATTATTCTAGTGTATTAAGAAATATTTACCATAATGAATGTTATGATTTCACTTGCTAATATTTTTAAATGGTATGGAATTTATCATGATAATTGTAAAAAAAATGTGTTTAGAAGTTTTTTTTTTTTTTAATTTAATATGCATTATTTGCTTGAAGGTGATACAAGAATTAAACAAATAGATTTCTTCTCTGAATTGATATGCTTTTTTTAGGTTATTATCATTTAAAAGGTTTTATATTTCTTTTGAGAGCTTGATTTTTTTTTTTTTTATGTATATATGTTATGATCAGGGTAACATATGGGAAGATGTTTAACTTGAAAAATGTAATTATACTTATGTCATGTTTTTTTTGTGTGTGTGTGTGTGTGTTGCAGATTTCAAAAGTTAAATTGCATAGTTTTTGTATGATGGGTGTCATATGAGTGTGAATAGTAATGCAAAATACCTAGGCATTTATTTTTAAATGTAAATACCTGAAACATGTTTATTTATTTTTGGATTCTATTCCTTTTAAATTTATGCATTGGTGTGTAATATAGGTATAATATTGAATTTAATGTAAGATAAGGAAAAATTAGAAACATATAAAACTTTTACTAATTTTTAATACAAAAAGCATTAAAAATTTTATCAGAAAAAATAAATATAATATTGTACCATGCATTTTTCGTAGCAAGTTTGATTTAAAAATTGACCTTTTGATATTTTGCAATGAGTAATATTAAATTTGATTTTAAAATGAAAACAAAATGATTAAGAAAATTACATTTGTGTGTAATCTTTTTCAATTTTGTGGTTGTCATTAATCTAAATCAGCTTCAGATATTTCTGAATCTGATTTTTCTAATGAATTGCACTAATTACCTACTTTTATGCTCTTACTTATTTTAAATGATTTTACTTTTTCTTTTTGATATTTTCTTCATTCTTTTTGTTTCTTATCTTTTCATCATAATTTAAATGCTTCCATTTATATGATAGGCTTGAATGCTCTTTTTGATCTACAATAAAATTGAATGTTTGTACAGTTGCAGTATTTATAACAAATGCATTTATAATACACAAGACCACTGTAACTATAATGTTGTTTCTGAGGAAACTACATAATATTAGATTCATTCTCTAATCCTACATTTAAAAAAAATCATAAATTTTTTCTTGGTTATCTATTTTCCTGTAATGAAATGTCTACATTTGAATGAGTTTAATTTCATTTGTAGTAAATGAACTCATAAGTAATAATTTAATTATCATGAAACTTGAAGGGTCTCAATTCATTTATTTCTTTCATCATTGATTTAAAATCTCTGCTGCAAGGCGAAATGGACCAATAAAAAGATTCTTCCTTCTCTTTTAATAATCAAAGTTCAACTTTTATAATGGAAATAATAGACCACACCACTATGCATGAATAAATGTGATAGTGCAAATAAAAATAATTTTAATTTTTTTTTCTATTTTTAAAAAATGAGTTGTGTTTGTCATTTGAAAAACATGGGTAAATTTTAAAACAAAAAAAGATTCTATATAAATATGATCATTGTTATCTATTGTTTGCCACTTAAGAATTTTGAAAATATGTCCTGTTTTTCTTCTGTAAAGAAAATACTTGTTACAAATCTTAATTGCAATATTTAACAATATTTTCATTGCTATTTCAATATTAAGCAAATTTACTGGAATTTTACTGTCATTATCAATTTTCTTCTGTTTTTTCCTTTTTATGTAACAGCAAATTGGTTACAATATTAGATATCATTTAACGTTATAAAATTAAAACTGTTTATTAATGATGGTCATATTTTTAATTGTGCATCTCATTTAAAAAAATTAAAAAAAAAAACACTAATCCTCATGACATAAGCTTCACTTTCTCAGATCTGATAATTTAAACATTATTGGTCCTTTTCAATTTCTTTTGAAAATTCTACTTTTGTTTTTGTAACTTTGAAATCACCTAGAATATAATTACAGTTTTACAGTAATTTCCATCCTTGTAAAATTATGGATTTTCCACATTGTTTTATATTATTAGAAATATCCTATATTTATTGTGTAATTGGATGAAATATGAAATTACAGTGAAGTTTATCTTTTCAGTTTTTATAAAAAAAATGTCCATTTTACAAAGCTATCCCCCTCGGGGGGAAAAAAAAAGAAAGAATTTTCAATTGTGTGTTAGTTTTTTGTAAAAAAAATATGTAATTTTATGATATTGCTTGATCAGTAATTAAATAAGGAGCTTTCCTGTTCCTTTGTATATGCATCATTCTTAATTGTACACATTTTGAAATTTCTATGCTGTGAAATTTTATTGAATAATATTTTGAAACATTTCATTAAATACTTAAAGAATAATATTTTATAAATTTAATTAAACTTAATTTCTGAAGAATGTTACTATTGTTTTATATAATTAAATATCTGAAAATTCAATTAATAATTAAAGATTTATCAAAGCTTGCAATTCAATACTATTTAGATAGAACTATTTCACATAAATTTTAATGTTATATTGATATATTCTTTAATTTATTGCTTAATATTTATTTTTTAACAGTGGAGGACGTTCTTCAAAAACATTTAAACCTAAGAAAAATATACCAGAAGGGACACACCAATATGATTTAATGAAACATGCTGCTGCCACTTTGGGTAGTGGTAACTTGCGGTTAGCTGTTATGCTACCTGAAGGAGAAGACTTGAATGAATGGGTTGCAGTTAATAGTATGTTTCTTTTGTTTTCCCAGTTCTTTTTATCATTATTTAAATATCATGAATAATTATATTTTAGTGTTGCATTTACTGTGTAATGATTAAAACAAAAGTTTCATAAAATATGAAATTATGAAGTATTGTCTATATGTATTAAAGGCATTTGAAGAAATTGATTCTTCTAGTAATAACTATGAATACTCAAAACAGTCATAAAAAAAAGTGGCTTCTTGAAATATTTTTTGTATTCAGTTTAAAAGGCTTCTAAATCAGCCTGACATATATACATAAAAGCAATATTTTGTCAAAATAATAAATTGAGTTTCACTTTTTTAAAATTTTATACAATATGTTTTAGCAACTTAAAAAGTCTTAAAAAGAAACTTGGATTTCTATTTTAAATGTGGAAAATTTTGAATTCCATTTCAAAAATTGAATTAAGAAGAAAGCTTTTATTTTATTACATAAAAAAATCTTTCTTTGTCTCTAAATCAAAAAGAAGTCCTGGATATTTATGTAGTTCATAGAATTTGTTTTGTTATCTGAAAAATGTGTACTTTAATTAGCAAAATCTCTTATTTTGATGACTAATCTTTTTCTTAGAAAAAAAAAGGTTTTATATATTTTAAAAATCAAAATCCATATGCTATTTGTTACTACACTTGGATCAATTGATGAAGTGGAATTTGCTATTTTTAACCTAACAGTTAAGCTTTTCAATATTTTCTACAGAAATACCAAATAAGTTGTAGACAAATATTACTTATGTCCTTGCAAATTTTGATAGCTATTTGAAAATTTCACTGATTTCTAAGTTTTGGAGCTAAAAAGGAGGGGGTGGGGGTAGATATTAGAATTTTTATGCTTGCAGCTATATTTTTTATTGGAATTTAATACATGCTTATGTTTTCATATAACTGCAATTGAGATACTTATTACTTTTATTTTGTCCAAAGATAAAAAAGAATCATATTGCATAAGAAATTAGACCATAAGATTTAATTATCCTTTTTTTTTGTAATGACTTATGCAAGTTAATTATTTTTATCAGATGGCTATATAACAATGGACATGAGAAATATGAGTTTTCTGCTAGTAACTTAATGCTCATGATTCGTATTTCCTACTTTTTAAAAGAAATTTGTGTTGCATACGATTGCAATCTTCTGAAAGTAAATAATACATAAGTAGAGGGACATATTATTTTGAATATGAGAAAAGTTTCGACACCTAAATATTGCACAATTTTGGAAATGGGTCTTTAAATAGGGATTATGAAAATACAAAACTGTATAATTCAGCATAAAATCAGCAGATTCAAAGTGAACCTCAAAAGAGGTGATCCTAGGAGAATAGTCAACTTTAAGTAGGTCTGAGCTTCTATGGGAATTTTATTTCCCATATTAAAATATTCCAGTGAATGCTCAAATGCTTCATATTTCAATATTCTCATCATGTATAAGAAATTTTGAATTAATTTTGGGTACTTTTCCCATTAGCCAAGCGCAAATGTCGCCAATTTGTGAGCCAAATGGCCATAAGAATTTGACGGAATTCTGCATTATTCGGTGATTTTCCCACTTGCGCCTGGCTAACAGAAAATACCAAATTTTATTGTATTCATAGTTCTGCGTGTGCTTATTGTGTGCCAAAAGCTTTTACATGAAAAAATTTGTGAAAAATTGACTTTTAAAAATTTATTTTGGAAAGTTTATGTATTTTTATTACCAACTGCTGCTTTTTTTATATTTTTTAAAAAATTTATTTTGTTAAAAGTATATGGTTTGAGATTTATATATAGAATAATTGTTCTAATTTGTAATGAAAATTGCCTTACTTTATAATAAAATTAGAACTTTTTAGAAATTTGAAAAGAAGTTTTAATTGAATTATGTGATAGTTTTAATGATACTTAATATTAACTTTTTCTTTTTTTGTTTCAGCTGTGGACTTTTTCAATCAAATAAACATGTTGTATGGCACAATAACAGAATTTTGTACAGAGGAGAGCTGCGCTGTAATGTCAGCTGGGCCCAAATATGAGTATCACTGGGCAGATGGTCAGACTGTGAAGAAACCAATCAAATGTTCTGCACCAAAATACATTGACTATCTTATGACATGGGTCCAAGACCAACTAGATGATGAAAATTTATTTCCATCTAAAATAGGTAAGGTTTTTATTTGGGGGGTATATAGTATTTTAGTATGATACATATGAATTAATCGCATATCTTTTATTACAAAGAGAAATTAATGATTATATGTTAATAAGTTCTTTGTAATTAAAATTTGTCTATATTTGCTAAAGAATGACTTTTATATGCTATAGTGCTTTATGTGCTATTCATAGTTTATACCTATAATGTAATGTAATATTTTTTATTTACATAAATAAATATGGTACAATATTATTTGAATAGCATTGCTAATAAGTTCATGGGAATTTAAATATCAAAGGTCTTTGAAGATATTTCTTCCTTCTTTGTTTATTACTCTTTTACCTTTATTTATCTAGATACAGTACATTAAAATAGCTAATCTGAATTGCAATAAAAATTATCATTATGCTGAACTTATAAATAAATCATGGAAATAAAGTTAAATGAAAAATGTTAAAAATAAAATATGTACACTTTTTTTTAAAAAAAAATTTCATTAAAATACATATTTAAAGTATTTATATAACATTTTTCATATGAATTATTGATTGAATAATATATTTTGTAGAATTCAATAAATTCATGTATTGAAGCAATTTTGAAAAGCTATGTAAATTATTCTGATGTGGTAACTCCCTTTGATAAGTACAAATGTATCAATACCTGCCTTTTTACCCCTTGGTATCTCATTTTAATGAGCATTCATTTCACATTTTTGTGTATGTAATTCTACAATAGTACTGCCAAACTTATTTGCTGTACTTTGAAAATCCTGCATATTTAGAACATGCAACTATGTATATCCTGTTAAGTTATTCTGCAACTTTACAATATTTTAAAACATATTTATGTATATTTAATTAGAAATTTAATTTCTGCTTTTTAAATAATAATGAAGGAAAAAGAACTGCCTAAATTTCCTTGTATTTAATTCACAGACAACCAGATTTTTTCCCCTTAATTCTTTTATTTGAATTCAATTGTAAATAGGACCTTAATAAAAATATTAAATTAATCTACAAATGATTTCATGCATGCTTTATTATACTATAATTTATTTTTATAATAATTTATAGGATAATAAAGTTTAAAAGTGGTGGAGGCATAATGGACATAATATTTGTGTGTGTTCAAACATGCCTTTACTTGTTTTCAATATTATCCCAAAAGAAGGTTAATTATTTAGATGGTTATTAATATGATTGTATGTGTTATGAAATGTAAAAGCTCCATACTGTTGCGAGATCTGGAATGTAGCAAACATTAAAAACCTCATTTTTAAAATTTTGTTGTGTTGTGATTGGCTGACTGAATGGCTACAGATATTAAAATATTTATCTATATTTATTTGTTTTGAACAAATGTGGATGAAAGTTGAATTAAGTTTTTAACATTTAATCAAATATTTGTCTAAAAATTTAACTATTTGTCTTTATTTAAAGTGAAATTATAAACTTATAAGGGCATTCATTCCATTTAACAATGGATGTCTTTTATTGTATTGTCTTCATAGTCTTTAAAGGTCAATTTTTTAGATTGAAATTTAGCTATTTTAAGTTCTTGCCCATTTTTAATTAAGCACAAAGCTATGATTATTACCTTGAAAACTGATTCATAGAAAGAGCATGTAAAATTAGTAGCGGCACTTTTTATACCTTCAAAATGGAAAATATCTCTGTTTCAGAATTTAATCTATGAAGTCTGACATTTTTACAAGGCTTATGAATTTTATTGTTGTTATACAGTAAAACCAAGTCATTAGTAGTTATGTTGATTTTATTCTGAAAGTTATATGCAAAAAGTGTTTTTTTTTAATTTTATTTTTAGAGATATTAAGTGGGGGAGAGGGGTATCCAAGTATTTATTGGGCAGTAATATTTTCCCTTCATTTTAAAAATGTGACATTTATTTAATTCATTAAAATAATGGTAAAATATATATTCCATGGTACTGTCTTTTTAAATACCAGTAATTGATCATTATTGATTGCTGCTACATGTTGTTTTAGATATTTATTTTTAAAATTTTCATACTGAATTACGAAGTAATTTTAACTTTTTAAAACTATATTGGCTTCAAGCTTACGATGCTAAATTTAAATAGCTGTTGTTTCTTCCTTTGTATGAAATGAATAAAATTTAATATAGATATTAAAATGATGCTCTATTCCATTCTAAATGTAATTTGCTACATATGTACATTTTTTTAAAAATCATTTATATCTTTAGAATTATTTGTTTGCTGTAAAGCTATCACAGATTGGAAAATCAGCCAACAGAACATGCAATTTAGTTGTCACTTTATTAATTCTACGTGTATGTGGTATATATTCTTTTAAGCTTTTCCTTTTTGTAGCGATTCCCTCCCCAAAAAATATTAATTGAAAAATCAAGATATTTCTTGTGTACCTAATCAACTTTTTCAGCATTGCAAATGATTGGTGGATTTCCTACATGTGACAACCTGTTGAAGCCCATCTTACAAGAGAACATAATGCCCAATCATATAGTTTGTTGCTTTTGCTCATAATAACTACTCTGAGGGTAATGACTAAAATTCTGGATTAATCATTATTATTAATCATTATTAGTTTTTTCATATGTATGAGTTTTTAAATTGTTATTATTGATAATCGTTGTTCATTTGTACTGGTTTTATATAGGCAGTTTAGTTAGCCATGAGCAAAAGAGTTAATAGTTTTAATAGCAAATTTTTTGCTTGGAATCAGTTTCTTGTTAAATTTATTTTTGATCAATTTTTTTCTTTATAATAAGCATTTTTAATTTTGTTGACTGTTGATATGTACTTGTATATGGATTCTGTTACAATGATTATATGGAGACCTTAATAAAATATCTTCTGTAACCTGTAACAAGCCCTCAAAAAAATCCATTATAAAGTATTTCTGATGTTAGAAATAGTTTAATGTGATAATGTTTATAAGCTGGCCTGTTATCAGTCAATTATGAATTCATGATTTAAAAAATGCATTCAAAATACAGGCCATTAAACTTAGAGCAACTGAATTTAGTATATAGTTGCTTCCAGGAATTAATGCTGTCCAAGAGGATTTTGCAAAATGGTATTAGATTTTATAAATTTTATTTTTAATTAAATCTTTACTAACTTCAAAGCATATAAAAATCATTTTGGCACCAATTTAAAATTCAGAAAATAAGATTTTTAATGGCATTATTTCTGTGCAATTTCCTTTACCTAATTTTTAAATTCTTGAAAATATTTAAATATATTTTGCAAGAATATTTTCTGTTATTTTGTCTTCTGTATTTATATTCATTCTTATTACAATTTTTTTATATGCATGTTACTGCTGTCACATTAGTAAGAGCAAATCATAAAGATAGAGTGAAAATAAATTCGATTTTCTGACATTTTTAAATATATGCCATTAATGATCAAAAAATCTGAAAATATACAATAAAAATGCTGAATTCCCACCATAGATTTCGTAAATATTGTACACCAATGCAATGCAAGTCACTCTGGAATAGCCTTTTTTTAGAGAGTATACGAGAAAGTTTTGGGGGTACCACACCCATTGCTGCTATTAAAGTAGATCTAGAATCTTATAAAAAAATGTGATAGTATATATTGATAAGTTTTTATTTTATTTAATTGAAGTTGATATATCTCCTCATTTTTAAATTTTATTTTTTAGGTGTACCTTTCCCGAAGAATTTCTTGTCCATTGCAAAGACTATCCTGAAACGTCTCTTCAGGGTCTATGCTCACATATATCACCAGCATTTTTCAGAGATAGTGCAACTGGGAGAGGAAGCACATCTTAATACAAGTTTCAAGCATTTCATATTTTTTGTCCAAGAATTCAGCCTGATTGATAAGAGGGAACTTGCACCTTTGCAGGAATTAATAGAGAAATTAACCTCAAAAGACAAAGATAAAGACAACCATCCCTCACGCTGATTACAAAAATTATTCTAAACTTTTTCAATTTTCCTAGCACAGTCATATCTTAAGAAGAAAAAGAGTACCATAATGAGATTAGTTAGTATTGTACATTATGTCACTTGATTGCTTCAAGTGTCATGTTAAATTATATTCAAAAAGTGGTAACTAAGAAACATATTTTTTCTTAAAATATTTTTTTATGGAATTAAATCCCCTTTACTCTCAGTGAAACAATATCCCTCATAATATCTATTAACTTTATACAATCTAATTAATAAAGGAACATGTAGGACATTGCAGATAGATATTGGGTCTTTTCCCCTTTTAACAATTTGAATTAACCACAGATCTATTGCAAGTGACTTGCAATTAATCAGAGAAAAACTAGGTAATCATTTAAACTATTTTCCGTCCAAATATTAGTAGCTGTAGGGAAATGTGCAAGTACCCTCAGATGTGCAAGACCAAATTCTTCTTTATAAACCTGTTTCACCCGAACATACTTTCCTGGCCCCTTGAACATGCTAATTGACAGGTAGGGATTTATGCCTGTAGGTTTATTTGCTTAATATAAATGGTTGTGCATTATTATCATGCTGTTTCTTGAAAAAATTATGTTTTTTTTTTCAATTTTAGTCCAACTTATTTTTTTATTAATTAATTATGAGGAGAATTTTTCTTCATTATGTTAATGTGGAAATTTTCATTGTACCAAATAATTTTAATATGCAATTCTGATAATTCCAGTCATTTGATAATAAACCAGGTCACATTCAGCACTTATATTTTCTTGTGTAGAAACTTTTTAAATATTGTTTTGGAAAGATGCTTGAATCAACTTAATTGTTACTTTTATCATTTTTTTTTTTTTTGCAGTTAATGATTTAACATCATATATCCTAGCCATAAATTATTAGTACAAATTCTTATTTAATATTTTCTAAAATGGATGCACATAACATTATTAACTCTATCTTTAACATAACTGATAAATCGTTAGTGTAATATAATGTGTATAAACAACTAGATTTTTGCTTTGGGACCATTTGTTGAGGGCATTGACTTTAGCTACTGCAATTTTGGCTTGTGATTTTGATGATATCCGTGATTTAAATAGGATTAGAAACTCAGATTTGGGATGGGAAGACTTATGATTTTGCTGGAAATGATTTTTTTTTAATTACCTTGCTTTTAGGAATTTTATTGTAACATGGATGTTGCCTGTATATGGTTGTGTTTATTACCATTTATTATTTTGTGCACAAATTTATATTCTGTTATTGTTATGTAACAAGTTTTTATGAAATTTTATTGAAGAAACAATCTGATTGTGTAACTTTTTATGATTAAAATGACAGGTGTCAGTTCTCAGGTGAAGTTTTAAGGCACATTATGAGCTGTTTTATTTAGTTTCTAAGATTGGAGAAATGGATTCTCTTCACGATGTACAAAATTACTATGAATTCTAAAAATATAAATTATTTTATGAATATATTTCAAATACACTACAGAATGTGTTACAATATGTTGCAAGAGAATCTAAAAGTTTTTTTTTTTTTTTTTTTTTTTTTTTTGCATAAAGTATGTTTTGATGTATGTATTAGGCTAATAAATATTTATTTGAATATTATTTAATACTTAAACTATTCATTATGTTATTTATATTTAAATTTAAAAAGCACTGAATGTCATTGCTGTTTGGAATTAAAATTAAGAATTTACTAATTTATTTATGCATTAATACATTTTAAATCTTTTTTCAACCTAAGTTTTATTCTATCAAAGGGGAAAAATTTGTTCTATTCTGCCATTTTGATGGACAAAATTAGATGCGGACACACTTGTTAGCTCTAATTAAATTGTATTTACATGCTGTAATTTCTATTCAAAAGTTTGCTGCATAGTTTTTTATATTTCATTTACATCACTTTGTAATATGTATGAATAAAACACCTTCATTTTGTTAAATAATGCTGCTATATGTTACTTTGACAGACTTGTTAGCTTTATTTTTTAATCAAGCATTGCTGGTTGATGAACAGTAATGTTATATTTTCTTTTTATACATATCTGTTCTTTACTTCTTGTTTGAAACATAGAATATTTCATCTTTATATTTGTCACTTTGTGAAACTTCTTTGCCTTTGTCTACTTAAAATTCATGCTCGATTCCAACCTTATCTTTCATCTGAAAAAATAACAAATATATTTTAAAAACATCACTATGCTTATGATTTTTCCTTAACAACTAAGACAAATAGTTTCTTTTCTATAGATTGTGTTTTAATAAATTAAAATAAATTCCCTTCTTTGGGATTTATTTATTATTTGCATTGAATAGTTAATATAATTTAAAATTATTTAATATTCAATATGTATAATATGAAATATCTTGCTTGTGGTATATGAAATAACTATCCTAAAATAGAATATCTGATTTGATTTATAATTTCCATTTCTTTAATATATGTAAAAATGATTAATAGGGTAAATGTTTCCTCAATTACATTGGGGCTGTTTTATCATCTTAATTATAAACACAGGGGAATTATAGTAATATTATTGTAAAAGAGAGAAATAAGCTTACAAAGAAGTTTCACTCTGAAAATATTTATGTTCATTTAGTATAATCATTCCGAAACTAGTAAAGATAAAATTTCTATGGAATTTCTCTTATGAAATGTCTTGTGTTTTGATAAATTCCAAAGATTTCTTTCTAATTATTTTTACCAAATGAGTTTTTTGCATGGATTAACTATTTCAATTGAGGGACAAAATATGCTTTTGTGTATATTTTTAACAAAACATTATTATTATTATTATTTCATATTCATAGATGCTGCCTGTAGACATATTATCATAACCTCTTTGCAAAGGCATGTATTTAATTTTTTGCCATCTTTCAGTTTAAATTTTTGTAGATGATGTTGATTGTTATAATTTATAAAGCAGCGGTGTTGCTTTTAAGTGAAATATCGTGTGCTGATCTGTAAAATAATAATAAATAAATTGTGATGCTTTTCAAAACAATTGTTTATTTCTGAATTTCCAGGCAAAATACTTTTTGAAAATATTAAGTAAAAATTTTTGATTTATGTGACACTTAAAATTACTTTTTGAATTATTAAAAGGAAATTTCTCAGAATTGTTAACAACATATGCTTATCTATTTAATGAAATTTAGTCAGAGGCATTAAATAGTCTCTTCTTAAAATTTCTTAACAAAATATATTCAAAATATTTGGAAAATTCTGCAGTATTTTTATTCTTAAAAATCCAAACTTATTTTCCTTTACACTAATCTCTTGTATAATTAGAGAATGGGGTTTTAATATTACTAAGTTTATTTTTTCTCTCTCCTCACACTCTCTCTCTCTCTCTGTGTGTATGATATTATTAAATCAACTATTTCCTTTTTGTCCCCAACTGATTTGACTGGTCACAAAAGGCTTAATTATGTGATATTAAAACTCTGTTAATTTAATTGTTTTACTTAAATTCTTTTTGTATACATGAGCCTTTTTTATGGATACCAGTTCCATACTGTTATTAAAAACGTAAATGTGTGGTCCATCTATACTTTTCAACATTGTAACTTCACTTTCATTAAATGGGATTCTTCTTTAGCTTTCATTAATGGGAAAAAATCATGCCTTTAAATATTTGATGAAACAGTCTAAATGTTTTGAATTTCAAACAACGATGTAACATGTTATTGAACTTTCTCCAAAATATATATATATATATATATATATTAAAAATTGCCAAAATTCAGAAAAAATTCATTCAACTATTAAATTGGCTTCATTAAGTAGATTTTTAAACAGCATAGAATTCATTTTTGTACACTGATATTTTTGGAAGTTATCGTTGAAAAATGCAGAAATTCAACATTATATTTTATTAAAATTTTGAAAGAAAAAAAAATCACTCCAAAGTGCATATTACTTCCCTCCAAGGTATGTATATGTGTCACATTGGTAATTGTAATTCATCTGACTTGTAAAGCACCAATATACACATTCATCTTAGAAGAAATGATTTGACAAATTAAGACTCGTAAGGTAGATTTGCTTTAAGAAATTAAACTTTAAAACTGTGTTACTCAAAAATCAATGGACTTGGTTCAGAGAGTAAAAGCAGAATTGCAATATCTTTAATCTGAACTGTATTGAATTTTTCATTATTATGAATATATGCAGTTCCTTTAAAAATTTTATAAATAGTGAATAATTTAATAAATAAATAGAAAATAATTTAATAAATAGTGATAACTTTTTAATGCTGTGTTGCAAAATACATCTCTTTCCTTGTATGATGAATTTCAAAGAATCACCCAGACAATATATTCGAACTAATTTGGTTTCAAATGTTAAATGGATTTTTCTTCCCACATGCCATTTATATTTCTTATGTTCTTCAAATGAAAATTACTTTTTTTAAAAAGCATTGCTTATATTATTATCTTGTTAAGTAATATTGATAGTTGATAGTGAAAGGTTGCAATTTAAAAAAAAA